>CP049712.1:0-45438 GCA_004148225.2 Heterodera glycines | reverse complement strand
GAGAGAAAAGGAGATAGGGAGAGAGATAAAGAGAGAGAGAGGGTGGGGGAGGGGGTTAAACTTTTCAAAATGAAATTGATTTATAGTTTTTTATGGGTGGCATTTCAAATGTATTAATATCACAGATATGCAAAAAAAAAAAAGGTTCGCCCATTGGGAAGACAAAACATAATAAATGTGCGCCCGCCATACTAAATTATACATAAATTGGTTAGATTTTAATGCCAGTAAATTATGTGCAAAAGGAGCGTAATTTGTGCGCCAAATGTCTTTTCATTTATTTGGTTTTGTCGAACAGATCGAACAATGATGGAAGGAAATGAATGAAAGACGGAGGGGGGGGGGGACACACCCGACCAATCAGTGGATTAAAATTAGGACAAAATTAATAAAAAATAACAAAAAAATTGGATAAAAATTGCCGGACAAAGTTGGGGTAAAGTGGTGTCGAAAGCCGAAAGCTAGACAAAATGTCAAAATTAAGGGACCAATTAAGACTGCCTACGGCACACCATCAGGACAAGGTTTTTCGGCATTTTGCCCCATTTCTCTCGGTAAAATTGGCACTCCGCCAACACCGCACTCACGCACTTGGTTTTTGTCATTTGCCCGTCCTTTTTTAGCCGCGCCGCACTTTCCGGCATTTTGTCCCATCCTTTTTTTGGCCCGCATTTTTCGGCGTTTTGTCCCACTTTGTTGGCATTTTGTCCCCGCCCTTTTTGGGCATCACTTTCGGCATTTTGTCGCCATCCTTTTTGGGCCGTACTTTTCGGCATTTAGCCCTCATCCTACTTGGGCCCCATCGGCACTTTGTCTAATTTTCTCGGCTAAATTGGCACACTCCGCATCACTCACTCACTTGGTTTTTGCCATTTTGACCACACATATTGCGGTCAAGATGAAGCATATGAACACAATTTTGTACGGATGTGCCACCACAAAATGGGCCCAGCGGCGATAGGCACGCGCAACGACCGCATGGAGACGAGCAGCGGGCGGAAAACGATTGGGACGACGTGTCACTGTGGGCAGCGGAGGATGCCGAGGACGAGGATGACGACGATGCCGACGGTGAATGGCACTGTTGATCAGCTGCTGGAAAGTGAACAAAATTGGTGATCACTGATCAATTCAGGGTGAAATTTTGTAGCCTGATCAGCTCTAGTCAATCAATAATTATTGGAAGACAACAGTCAGCTGTGCAGCTCTCTGATCAGTTTTTGGATTGGACACGCTTGTCAAATTTGGATGTAATTTTTGCTAAATATATTGTGTGATCAGTGTGGTTTTTTTTGCTGTGTGATCAATTTGAATTGTTTATCACCATTGATCAGATTTGGATAAAACGGGCGGGTAAATCTCTGTCTGGTCAATTTGTAAAACCCCGATCAATGACAAACAGGCATTAATTCTGGATATATTTGCATTTAAAATGTCAAAATTAAATGAATCGATCAATTTGAATTTTAAGTACATTAAAAATGTCAAAATGTACATTTAAAAGGCTAATGATTTTTGATTAAAAATTAATTTTAAATTTCTTTCTTTCTGATAAACCCACTCTTTTGCTGCTGCTGGTGTTGGTGTTGTTGATCAGTGAAATTATTAATCACAATCGCCCCATTGATGTCGCCGCCTTGTTGTTGTTGTTTCTGCCGATGATTACTAATTGCCCTATCATTATCATTCATTTTCGGGGCTACAAATATAAATTATATATAAAATAATTAATGACTAAATGGAGGAAATTTATTTTTTAAAAACAAAATTGTGATCAGAGAGAGAGAAAGATGATCAGAGTGGTCGGAGTGATCAGAGTTCTCTCTATTTTATGAGATGAACTTAATGATTAATTATTGGCCTGCAGATAGCATTTGTTCATGAGAAACATTACCCAAAAATTCTGTTTAAGACCTCTAAGATTGAAAAAGCTTAAATTCAAATCCAATTTTTGGCATAGGCAAAAATGTCAGGGTCGCAAATCTCCGGGGCGTAAATGTCAGGGCTCAAATGTCTGGACACGACCTGAATTCGAAGTCAAAGAGTCAATAAAAAATTGTGTGTTCAATTTGAATTTTCCTCCTGTTTAAATAATTAATTAATTAAATTTTTCTAGACGGCAATTAGGATGGAAAGCACATGAGTTTGGCCCCACTTCAGTTGCTGGTGATGATGAATTCAGTGAATTTCTCGACAGAAAATTCGTTCGTCGATCATGTGATCAGATTCTTTACGGATACGTGATGCGATCACTTTATATGAACAGAATCTTTTTTAGCGATCAGAGAGCGAGAAAGAGAGGAGAGAGAGAGAGATAGAAGAGAGAGGGAAGAGAGAGAGAGAGGAGAGAGAGAGAATGAGAACAGAGGGAGATAGAGAGAGAGTGAGAGAGAAGAAAGAGAGTGAGAGAGAAGAGAGGAGAGAGAAACGGAAGAGAGAGAGAGAAAGAGGAGAGAGATAGAGACGGATGGATAAAAAATATACCTATTATTTATTTTTTTGTTTTTTTGTTTAATTGGAGTGAGAGGTCATTACATATATGTAATGTTAATGACGCATAGTAAACAATATTAATTAAGCGCCATTTAAGGCGGAGACGAATTCGGTGAATAAATTCAGCAGAGAGTCATCGACCTCCTCCTTCTGCTGTTCCGAACGCCGTAAACAATTGGTAGAAAATGGAAATGGTACATTTATTTGGGGAGGGTGGCGCTTAGATAGCCTGGATAGATAATCCCAACCCGCGCGGACGATTCAGCGCCATCGGATTCCGTTTAACAGTGTGTGTGTTTTTTTTTTTTGCTTTAAGTAGGATTACACCGGTGCGGGTACCCGACCGGGTTCAAACCCGAATTTCCGGCTTGTTCAAAACCGGGACCCGGCTTTTGTGGATCCAGCAATATCCGGGTTCGATTCTGCCCAAAAACCCGGACCCTGTAACGCTATTTGCAGGGATGTAACCAAAAGGCCAAAAAAAATTCCAGCTGATCAAATTTGATCACCTGTTTTTAAACTGTTTAAAAGACGATCCATTCATTGCCTTAAATTTCTGGATTACTCTGGAATTTTTATTATCCAAAATCAGATTCCAGCGCCATCCATCCAGAATTTTCTGTTACCAGCAGATCATGGCCCTGATTTGTGTGTTCTAAACAGGACGGACGAAAAATTCGCCTAGCCATGCGGGGTGGCGGGAGATGGGGGCGGAAATGGCTGGCGCTGAGTTCGTCGACGGCGATCAGTTGGCGAGGCAATTTTTCCTTCTGATTTCCTGATCAGCATACCTGCTGCACATGATGGAAGAAGGAAGAACCTGTTGTTCTCTTCCTGCCGTCCTTTTTTGCCATTTTTTTTTTGATTCGCGCGCGATGAAATGGCGAACAAATGACATCACCACCCCCGAGGGGGCGGCAGCGGCGCGCAACGCGCCGGCGCCACACGCACCCAAAAATGAATAATAATGCATTTAATTATTTTAAAACGATATGCGCGAAGGGGCAGGGGCACAATTGTAATGTAGCAACACAATTTGGTTGCTAATTGCCCAATTATAATTAATTAATTGCTTGATGAATTTCCGTAATAGTGCATACTTTGGTTGCTAATTACTTAATTACCCAATTAATTAATTAATTACTGTCTAATTGTGTTTTGTGTGTGCACCGTGCGGGAAAATGAGAAAATTATTTTTTTTGTTATTAAATTTTTGTTTTTGGTGGAGAAATGTGGTTGTTTGGGCGGCTACTTGGGATGACAACAACAACTCGTAGGAAAATTTGAAAAAATTGAAAAAAGAAATTTTCAATTTTTTTTTAAATAGTTTTTAAATGTTGCCAGCGCCCGACCCGTCCTGTGCCATAAAAAATTATTAATGTGTAGCAATAATTAACACAAAAAAATGGAACATTTCTTAATTAACTTTTGGAAAACGGAATGAAATTTTCCACGGGGGAAGCGTTATAAATTTGTTAATTTAAATTAATTTAATTTCGCCCCCTGATTTCGTCACACTATTTTTATGAAATCTCTCCCCCTGCCCCCGGGGAATGTTTCAAGTGATGGAAAAATTCATTTTTAAAATTTCAATCATATTTTCAAGACGATTGTGTTGGCTTGCAACATTGAAGTGTGTGTGTGTATCCACTCCATTTAAGGAGTAATTAAAAGGAGAAATTCGCTCGCTAAATTAAATTTTGAAAAATGTAAATGAATTTTTCTTTTCGTCGGGTTGCCTCATTTGTGAGTGATGATGGTAATTAATGGTTATAAAAATAAATTTAAAAATTTGAAAGGCGGAGATGAGAGGCAATTACGAATTTTTTTTTTAGGGGACCCATTCACGCGCACATTGTTCCGCCGATTAATGGACTAAGTTGGTGATCGGAAATGGGAACATTAACCCTTTCATTGGGGGTCTAACAGTTTGGGGTGATCAGAAATAGAAAAAATAACGCTCCTCTGTGTACTGATCAGTTTGGGAAGTGATCGGAAATAGGAGATAATAGTCGTGATCAGTTGGGAAGTGATTGGAAAACCCGTCTCCAACTCTATGCACAGGTAATTTGAAATTTTGGAGTAGTACTGATCAGCTTTGAAATGATCAAAAACAGAAAAGAACCCTCTATCTGTTTCATGGTCTGTTATAGGAAGTGGTCTATAATAGAAACTAACGCTCCTCTGTGTTTGATCAGTTTTGAAAAGTGGTTGGAATATAAAAGAAGGAAAAAACAATTACAAAAGCGTTTCGATCAGTTTTGGCACTGATCAGCGGAAAAGAAAACAACAAAATAGATGACTTTCTCGCGGTGATCAGTCGGATGAGTGATCGGAATAGGCACAAGTAAAAGACCGCCCATCAGTACAATAATTTTGAAAAAGAAAGTGATCAACAGAAGGAGATAAATAACATTGATGTTGGTCCGATCAATTTTTGTGAAGTAATCGGCGCGGGAGAAAAAAGGAATGAATGAATGGGTGGGACCCAATTTTGATCATTTCTATTTTTGGATCAATTTTTAGTGGTCTGGTGGAGAATGCATTAGGAAGAAGTGATCATGGAGGAGGGAATATGTACATATTGTAGGAGAACCCCCCCCCCCCCCCATAAGGGCAAACCTCATCAGTAAGCCTAATCAATTGAGGAAGTGATCATCGACAAATTTAGGAATTGATCAACGATCATTTGAGGAAGTGATCAATGATCAATTTAGGAAGCCATCACCGATCAATTTGGGCTGTGATCAGAAAAAGGGGCTTATTTGCATTTTGTCCGATCAGTTTGACAAGTGATCAGCAAAAAAAAGGGGGGGGGCTAATTTGAAATTGGTCGAGTCACTTGGGAAGTGATCGCGGGGGAAGGATTTATAAATGAAAAAGAACGACGCCACGGCCGGCGCGAAATCGGTGACAGAATGGGCGGAAGGGGTGCCGTGCCGCCGCGACACGACACTGATCAGCCAAATGATCGGATGGACAGTCAGCAGCGAGACTGACCTTGATCCCACTCTCGCCTTCCCCGCTCCCGAAAAAAAAGGAACGGCACAATTGGGGTCAAGGCGTTGAAACAAAACAAAAAACAAAATGGCAAAAATGGGTCGCCCGTCCGACTGTCGACTGCTCAATTAATTAGTGCCGCAAATTATTTATTTATTTGTCACAAAGAAAACATAAAATAGTGCACAAGCAAATGGATAATAAAATAATAAAAAATCATCGTCAAAAGAAACAAATAAATAAAGTCAAATCAATTTCATCAGAAAATAAGCAAGGGGATATATGTGTGCGTGATCAAAGGTGCGACGACGACGAGGACGACGGCTCATTGGCTAATCATGGAACAGCAGCGCGTTCAGTTTGGACCAATAGGGCGTGAAATAGCGCGATTTTGTTTCTGACGACGAACACTCGGCCAACAGCGTGGCCAGGTCGTTGCGCAGCTTGGCCACGGATGCCTGTGGTGGAAAAACAATTTGTATTTGAAAATTATAATTTTAAAAAATACAAGAAAAATCTAGGGTTTCCCGACATGATGGGATAACAAAATTTTTGGAGTACGGAATAATGAACTTTCAAAAAAATATATTTAAAAATACGGGGCCAAAAAGGCCCGGCTTTCCATAAACAATTTGTTACACCCCATGCATGCATGGTATACGTGTAATCAACAGTAGTTACTGTTCGAGAGTCCCGAGCCTCAACTCGCTCAATTTTTGAAGGTCTGGGTCTTGGGGCCAAAAGTGTCATGGATGTTGAGCCTCGTGCAAAAACAGACACTCGGCGAAATTTGTTCCTCGTTCAAAGATCAATGGACAAAATTAGGAAATTTTTGAATTTTTCACTATTTTCCAAAACCACCAATCACACGCACCTCAAAATTGACATTGCTGTCACTGATGGCGAACACCACACTGTGGAACTGTTGTTGGTCCGCGTCCGTCGTCCGGCTGTTGTTTCTGTTTTCTGCGGCACTTTGGAGCCCATTGGCACTGCTGTTGTCGTTGCTGTTTGTGTTGTCGTTGTTGTACGTCACCACTTTCTGTGCCTGTTGTTGTGGTTGTTGTGCTCGCTGTTGCTGCTGCTCCTCCTCCACCTCCGACGACGGCGGTGGCGGCGGCTGATTCTCGCGCTGTTCAATGCCATCACAACAATCATCATTGTTGGCGTTACAGTTTTGCTGGTGATGCAGGTGGCCATTGCTGACAATGAAAAAGGCACAATTTAAAAAAAAAACTATTCAAAAATTTAAAAAAATGCCAAACTTTTGGGTTTGGAGAAATTTTTAAACGATCAAATTTTTCAGGGTGATGGGGCGAGAGTAAACCATGGAAAAAGCCAGCCAATGTTTCTGATTAAATAAATTTTTATGAAAAAAGTATGAGTATGTATCCGCCTCCGGAGGATTTTTTGAAAATTTGGGTTTTTCGTGTTGGTAATCTCCCAAAGACTTCCCTCGCCCAATTATTTTTTTAGATGAAAACCCCTTTTTTGAATAATTTCTTGAAAAATTGCATCAGTGTGTTTATATATTTTTTTTCCCCGCTCTTTAGGGGCCTTGAATTAATATTTACCTCAGGTCATCATGACGATGATCAGTGCCATCTTCGTCGTCCTGCTGGTGTTGGTTGCTGATGTTTTTGTTGGTGTCCCGGTCATCGTTTGTTGCGGTGCCGTCGTCGTCGTCGGTCGATGCCAACAACAGCGCATCCAACACATCCGAGTCCGAGTGTTCAATGAACACACAAAATTTGCTGACTGAAATTTGTAAGGGGAAATTTAAAAAATGATAAAAAATTATTAATTAATTAAACTAAAAAAGAAAATTCTTACTTGATCTAACAAAATCACTGGCATTTCGAATACACTGCTGCACACTTTCATGAAGTTTGCTGAGAGCGGACGGTAAGAAAAGTGCGAGCCTGGAAAATTTTTTTTTAAATTTATAATATTTTACCCTGCATAAATATTGCAAAAATGTAAATTTTGGTTTTTTGAGAAAGGGAAATTTAAAAAAAACACAAAAATCAATTATTTAGGTTAAATTAAAGTTAATTTATCACACATATATAAACAGTAATGAACTCACAACACACCACTCAGCAACGGGTAAAGGCCGGCAAGCAGTACATGCGGGTCCTTCGTGGCACGAACTTTGTCAAAAATGTAAATGCTCTCCAACAGCAACACCTAAAGAGGGAGAGGGGGTTATAGTTTAGTTTTTTTTTAAATTTTATTTTTTTTCTGTACCAATTTATTGTTTAATTAATTTAAATTTGTTTGTACCTCTTCAAACACATAATGGGCCAATCGGTTGAGAAACATTCGGACTTTCTGCAAAATGATGAGCATCGAGTAGAAAGAGGAACGATATTCTGCAACAAATAAAAAATTTAGTTAAAATATGCCAGTTTGCTTTATAAAAATTTTTTCCTGTCCTTCTCCACTACGCGCCGGACGACCTCCCCCCCCCGAAGTTTTTTTTTAAATCAAATTTACAATTAGTACTTTTCAAAATAGAAACCTAGAAAAATTTAAATTGAAAATTTGTTAGCGATTTTTTCAAAATTTTATGATGACAAAACTATGTTTTTCTACAAAAAAATCTCAAAAAAGATTTTAAAAAATTTTTTTGATTCGAGGGGGAGGGGGACTGTGCACCAAAACGCACCGCTCCGTGTGGCCAACCGCTGGCGCACAACGCGTAACAAATTCTGTCCCGTGTAGTCCAACTGAGCCCGCTGCAACTGCAGGTTGGACACAAAGCCGAACACGCGTTTGTACGCCCGGAGCGCATTGGTGGAGAAAAACTCAGCAACCGCTTGGAATTCTGTTGAAATAAGGCAAAAATAATAATTAAAGAAAAAAAAACCGCTCAACCCCCTAAATTCCTAGTAAAACAAATTGTTCGTTAGGTTTTTAAATTTGTCAAAAAAAAAAAATTTTTTTTTTTGAATTTTATTTCATGTTAGGTATTTTTAAAACACTTTTGGCTTCATAGAAGCGTTTTTTCCAGAAAATTAACTTAAGAAAAGTTTGTTTTTCAAAAATTTTACCGTTTCGTTGGCTTTGCCGAAGTCGACTTTTGAGCATGAATTTTTCGGAGAAAATTTTGCACTTCATTTGCTCGCGTTTGGTCAGTTTGACGCCGCACAACAAGTGCATCAGATCCGCCACATTTGCGGGCGGTGAGCACATTGCCAACGCGTCGTTCACACATTTTTCCGCAATTTTTGTCGAATGGGACACATTTTTGCGCGACAAAAATGGCGTGGCACACTTTTTGGTTGCGGTCGTTTTGGCGGTTTTGATACTGCAAAAAAAAATGAATTTTAAATCTTGGATTAATGTGTTGCCCAAGTCAACATTTTAAGAATTTTATCAATAATATGATATTTGCTTTTTTCGAGGAAACAAAATTCCTTTAGCAGTTAAAATTAATTTTTAAAAAATTTGGAAAATTTTTTTCAAACAAAAAATAAACATCGGAGAGTCCGTGTTTTGACGGTGAAAAAAATTGTTTAACACCAGTATAACTCAAAGAAAAAGGCATTGAAAAACACAATTTGTTTGCTTGAAAAAGCACATTATAGCTGTGTGGGGCAGTGATGCCGCGGGTTGAGAAAAATTTCGGGTTTCGGGTCGGCACTCAAAAAATTTCGGGTTCGGGTTGAGAAAAACCTCGGGTTTCGGGTTGGCATCACTGGTGTGGGGTACATAATTTTTTTAATTTACAAAAAAAATTTTTTGTTTAATGTTTTCGAGGTGAACCTAAAAAAATTTTTTTTTTTCAAATTAAATTTTTTTTTTGATGCCTTGTCTTACAAGAGGATGTGCTCAAGTGCGGAGGCAAAATCGCCGCGCAACATGAAGAAGTAGCCATGGACCAGGCACAGATGGTCCATCAACCGTTGCCGTCCCATCAATTCCCGGCCCATTTCCTCGCTGACCACCGCGTGCATTTGGCGCAAAATGGTGGCCATGCGACCGATGGCGGACGGAGTGCACCAAACATTGGTGGGCAGTTGGGCACAGAGCGATTGTTGCTGCTCATTGTTGGCATGGGCGGGACGCAACATTTTGAGAAAGTGCACCTTAATTGGACTTAATTGTACCGGCGGGGTGGCAGGGACGGTCCCAGGGGGGGGGGGGGGTACGCGGGGTACGTACCCCCCCCCCCCCCCAAGACCCCCCCGGGTCCAAAAATTTTTAAGGAAAAATAATATTTTGGCTGAAAATTTTAGGTTTTCCTTGCTGGGCTGGTACCCCCCCCAGACCTAGCCACACCCAAATTTTCCAAGAAATGTCGCTAAATATTTCAAAAAATCCAAAAATTTTTAATGAAAATCTGCTAACAATGGCTCAAAATCACAAAATTTGGTCATTTTTTGGACAAAATCTGTTAACAAACCGCATTTAAAACCGCAAAAAGTTTCCCGGCGGCGCCTATCGGCACCGCCGGACCCCCTGTCCCCCAAAATTTTTTTTGTAAAAACCGCGCCACATAAAAAACGGGTGTGAAAAGCAAAAAAAAAAAAAAAAAAAGGTCGTCGCCCGGGGGGAGGTGCCCCCCCAAGCCAAAATCCTGGGACCGTCCCTGGGGGGTGGGGTAATTAAGAGCAATTATTTGTTTCCAAATAATAACAATAGGTTGTTTTTGAAAAACACAAAGAATTTGAATTTTTTCGTCATATTTTCAAAAAAATAAAAATCTCAACGAGTCATCAGTATGACCAAGGAATTAAAAAATATATTATTTATCTGACATACCTTTCGTCCAATATCCATGATCTTAAAAATAAAAATTATTTTTTTTAAAACCGAGAAAATTTTTGTCTGCGTAATTGACCCATTTTCAGATTTAAAGTAAAATTTTTTTTAGTTAAATGTTAGACAATAAAAAAAATTTTTGCTGAAAATTTCTTAGGGTTTTGGTAAACTTTTTTAAAACCTTCGCACGGGAGGGGACTCACTCAGAAAATGGCGGATCGCAAATAATCAAATTAAATAACTGACCATGTTGAGAAGCTCCTCGCAGCCGTAAAACGGTGCTGGCAATACGTCAGTGTCAAGCTGGACAGACAAAATCAACTGCTGCTGCTGTGAAGCCCATCCATTTCTGTCCTCAACAACAGCACCAGCAGCAGCGACAACAAATGTGCCCGTGCCGGTGCCAATGCTTGCCGCATCGCTGCCAGCGGTGGTCAGCTGGGCGGCGGACAGCACGGAGTTGTTGAATGAATGGCGCGGGCGTTGCAGTTGGGACTCATTTGGGTCGTCGGATGATGGCACAAATTTGGGCCGAATGAACCACCGGGTGAGTGCCGCGGGTGCCAGTTTGGCGTCGAGCAGCCAACTGACCAGCAGTTGGTGCATTGCGCTGGAGCCGGCAAGCAGCGCAGTCTCAATCGTTCTGAAATTTAAAAAAATAAAAATAAATTTTTCGTTTTTTGACACGATTTTTCAGCCATGGAGACTTGAGTATAGGAAAATCCAAATTTCCATTTTTTTAGCTCGGAAGAGCAATATGTATTGGCATAATTTTAAGCGGCAAACTCGGCAATTTTAGGAACTAGAAAAACTTCTTTTTTTCGGAGTTGCTGGCGAATCGACGAGCCCAAGGAAACCGATTTTTAAATTTTTATTAGAAATTCGGACCCCCAAGATTGAAATTTTGTAGTTTTTGTCTTCAGGGGAGAATATCAAAGCCGATCGATGGCCAATTTTTGAAAAAATTTGTAGTACTTTTCCATGACAATTTCGTAAAAAAAAAATCAAAAATTTTGGCGTCTTTCCGCACCGTCAAAGACCAAAAAATGTTTGGATTTTGATGAAACCTGTAACGCCAGTCGTTGATGCAGCACTGGAATGTCCACTGGCCAAACAACACGTTCATCATCTCAAGGCCACAGAGACCGTCCGATTTTTGCAGCAAACCCAACAAATGGTTGAGCCGTTGTTTCCAAGTGCGAACAAATGCACACAAATCGGCAATACTGTGGCTGTACTTGTGCAACACATTCTAAACAGTGTCCGGTATACAATTTGAATTTAAAGTGTCAAAAATGCGATGCGAATAAAAAATATTTATCTTAAAATATTGATAAATTTTCGAAAAAAATGAGGGGTTTTCAAGAGCGAAATTCGAGCGCGAAAGCACATATTTAAAAAATTGATATTTTATATGGTTAAACAAATCTCGTTGAGCTTCCCAATAATACCAAATTTGATTTAGTTTAATCGAGCAAGTTTTAAAAAGTTTTCTGGAACCTGACAGGTATGGAAACGTACCAACCCATTTGACGCATTTGACCCAAAAGGGGGATACAAACCTTACTAGTACCATAAGTGGTACCCCCCCCCCGCAATTTTTGGAAAAAATTTCAAAAAAAAATTTTTTTTATGGGAGGCATTATCTTATAATAGGTTGCCAATGAATTTTCGTGTGTAACTCAATCCCTAAAATCTCAATTATTACTCAAATTCCCGGCCTTCCCACAAACTTCGCGATGCATTCGGTCAGCCTCGTTCTGGTAAATGTTGTAGGCGTCGATGATTGACTCCAGGATTGCCTTCTTCACCGAGTCCAAGCAGTCCGTGCGGTTGTACATGTGTTCCGCTTTCCATGTTTCAATTGCCTTCACACAGCCGGAGAAGTCCACAATTTGTTGCAACTGCTGTTCAAGTGCAATTGAAAATGACGGACACTCGAAAGGAAGCTTAAAATTAAAACGTAAAAACGGCAAATTTTTGGGGTGATAAAAGTTGGTTTTAAAACAAAAAATCTGAAAACATTGGAGTTTTTTGGATCAGGAAAATGGCATGCATTTCAGAGAATGCCGAACTCCAAAACTATTTGGAGAAAATCAAAAATTTCAGTTTTTTTTAAAAGTTTCATTTTTGCTCCGAGTTTTGACCCGAGGTCCAAAATTCCCTTTTTTGCAAGAAATTGTCCCCCCGCCCCGACCGAACAAACATTTTTAACGTTGAATCCCTTATGAATGGATGGCACTGTGTAATAACATTGTTCGCCCTGCAATGCCAAATAAAGTTCAGACATTTTTATCAATTCCATTGTTGTGTGTCGATTAAATCTGCAAACAAAACAGGTAAAATGAATATGGAATGTGAAATAAGAGGAATGAATTGCTGATATTGGGATAAACCATTGTAAAATTCATTTTGGGTTGTGATATAGGTAATGGATGTGCGTAGAGATAGGCACGGGACCGGATCAGTCGCCGGATTTTACGGGATCCCAATCCGCAAAATAGCAATTTATTTTTTTGCAAGTTTTGGGATTAATCGTGCAAATCCGGTCGGGCAAGAAAAAAATTTTGTATTCCAAACTCGCAATCGGAGGGTTCGCGGGAACAAATTTGCCTCATAACATTTTTTTATGTTAACAAAATGCAACCAACCATTTCGGGATCGTTTGAAACTTTGGCATTTATGCTGTTTAGGGCCCCGAAAAAATCCAAAGGGTGGAGGGCTTTTGTTTTGCATATTTATTTTTGTCACAAGTCGTGAAAACTTGTGGGTTTTCAGGAGAGCCCTAAACACCAAAAGTGCCGAAAGTTTACATGTTTTCGTACAATGAATATTTACGGTTTGCCTTCCATGCACTAAACTTTTGTGAGTCGTCCAATCGTTTCATGAAAAATACAGAGAACTTCTAAGAGCATTTGCAAGAGGTCAAGTCTATTTACCGCCTACCTATTTGATTGACTATGGAATTTTAAAACAAAATAAAAACAATTTTTCCGCGATTCTGTTTTAGCGACTTTTCATTTCCATGGCAACAAAATTTTAAAATTTTATTTTCTGCGGTTTGGCGTAATGTTTTTATAACTTTTGAATGAGGATTGGGGTATTCAGGCGCTATGTAATTTCGACACTGGGTAAATTCGACACTGAGTATTTTCGACACTAAGTAATTTCGACACTACATTTTCGACATAGAGAAATTTCGACACTGAACTATTTCAAAAACTTTCACTGTTTTCCTGCATTTTCGGCACTGGACCATTTCGACATTGAGTAAATTCGACACTATAGAGAATTTTTTAGAAAGTAATATGGAAAATTTGAAAATGTTAGTACATATTTATGATAAATTTTCCTGTTATTTTCTAATTCGTAATCTTAAAAAGGTAGATGGTATAACTATTGGTTAAATCAATGTTAGACAAATCAAATCCAGTGTTAGAAAAAATGATTCATAATGCCAAATAGCATAATTTAGGCCCTAATTCAAAAAAAAAAAATACTGATCAGTGATCACTGCCCTTTTTGCATTGGTTGTTTTGATCATCCATAACTCGCAGCATCTCCAACTAAACCTGAGCATCTAGCGATGAATAGTGGCACTAAAAACGAAAATTTTTTGAAAAAGAATGTGTTTTTCGTGCATTTCTCATCAAAATAAAGCCGCAGAAAAAATAGTTAAAAAACTAGAAATCCTCGCCCTATTTATCATAAATATGTACTAACATTTTCAAATTTTCCATATTACTTTCTAAAAAATTCTCTATAGTGTCGAATTTACTCAATGTCGAAATGGTCCAGTGCCGAAAATGCAGGAAAACAGTGAAAGTTTTTGAAATAGTTCAGTGTCGAAATTTCGGTAATAGTACCGATGGTATCACACCTTTTTCAAAAGTCAAAAATATTTATTTAGAAGGTTTTCTGGGTCGCTGAGCACGAATATGACATCCATTTCACCCAATTCCGAACCCCTGATCCGAATTCGAACAAAAATCGAAAACTCAAATTTTTCAAAATTCACATTTATCCAACAAAATTGCTCCAAACGCACGGAGATTCATAAAAAGCAGAAACAGACTTTGTTTTAATGTTTTCTTTTTTAAAATTATTATATGGCTACTGTGCTAGAAGAACTTCGGAACTTGGATTTAATTTTATGAAAATTTATTTCATTCCTCCCCCCTCCCCCACCTTTCAATGTTAAATTATTCGACTTTTGTCCATTTGGGAGGTCAGGCAATTTGGCAATCCGTTCATTCGTCAAAATTAATGTCTTTGGCCGTTCGATTCCATTGGCTAATAATTTTTGAGAGATTTTTATTGATATTTTCCACAAAACTGCTCGAGAGTCTCGTGCTTTAGCAACCTCCGTAATTTCCCTCTTTTGGCTTTTCCTCCGTTCGTTCGTCAGTTTTCTTTTGTTTTGTTCGCTTCTCTTCCCATGGTTTTGCATAGCCATCGTTGCGAATTCTTTCTACAAAAATTGGCGGGAGTACAATTCGGTTGTTGGCGGCGGCAGGGGCTGAGGCAAAGCGCGACAAATTGGTGACGAAATTGGGGAGGGCGCCCCTCGCGGGGCCGTCGGTGGGAAACGATTGGACCGTAACAATTGGGCGGACGGGTCGAGAAAGTGTCTAAAGGGGGAGGGGTGGACATAATGTCTAAAGGGGGGAGTGACAAAGTGTCTAATGAGGGGGGGGGGGGAGTGACCGCGATTCATTGGCAATTATCAAATTAGACAAATGGATTAAAGAAATATGTTTTTTTTGTTTGAAATTAGTTACAATTCAAATCCTATGGGCTGGTTATAAAAAGATGCGTTTCAGATAGAAGTGCCCTTGATTTTGAAGCACATTCAAATCCATTGGCGCTGCACCGGCGACGTGCAGCGCGACGAAGTCAGTTTTTGGGAAGGTGCGGTTGTGATAAGATAAGTTTTGCTTGCCCTTAGGAAATTGACCAATTGTTGGAAAACACGCGGATTCTCTACGCAGAAAATTAAGCGAAATGGTATTGTTGTCTTTACCCACTTTTATTCCTCGAAAAGGCATTTGTATCGTAAGACCCCTTCACTGACCCCCCCCCCCTTGTTCAGGTATGTTTTGCGCGCCCTTTTATTAATTAAAATTTTTGATGTGGCCTCAAAACAGGAAAGTAAAAAAAATCAATTATTTTTTATATCAACTTATTTAAAAAGCACTTGTTTTTCGTTGCAAATTTTACTTTTCCCCCCTTCCCTCCCTGGCTACGCCCTTGACCCGTATTGACGGGGTATCCAAGAATCGTATTTTCTATGCCACAATTACTAGTACATCCATCCCTGTCCACAATCCTCAGTGTGCAAAAACTTCATGGTGGTAAATTTGCTTTAACGCAGGAATTGAGCAAATTGTTGGAGATTGCCGACTACGGCATGCAGTACAGGGCGGTCAGCCACGTGGGCGCCGTTCTCGGCTCTTCACGCGACACGGGCACCAAATCGGCCGACCCCAATGACCCAACCGTGCCGAAGGAGCAGGTGCCACCACGATGGTTGGAGAATTGGCGGAATCGACGGGCAAAAGCGGCACAGAAAAGGGAAAGCAATGAGAAAGGGAAAGAGAGCGAAGTGATTTTGGACGGAAATCGGGACAATTAAATTCTTTTATTTTTTTGAAATTCACTGAATTTATTACGCCTTTTTCTCAACATAAAATTTCAAAAGATTTCTTCCATTCCTTTTTCCCCTCATTTTATTCTCTTTGGTTTCTCATTCGTTCAGCAAATCCATCTTCACATATCGGTTTTGGCCTCGTCCCCCATTTCCTCCGTTCATCGCATTAAATTGTTCGTCGATGTTTCGGAATCGGCTCCCCGTTATTTCTTCCGGTGCGTTCACATACGGACTGATTGTGCCGTCTTTTCTGTGCCATTGCCTTTCCCTTTCATTCGCTTTTCCATCGTTTCGTCCGTCCATTTTAATGCGCGTCCCTTCCGGCGGTGGATTAATGTCTGCAATTGTTTTAAGCATTTTTTGCCTTCCATTCCATGCTTTTTATGCTCTTTCCGTTTGTCCCATTTTACCCGTGTCTTCCCTTCCATTTGTCTGTTCGTTTTCTCTGTCGATGGCTTTTAATGGGCCATAATATCCTGGAATTGTTTTTTACGTTCTCTCTCGCTTTGTTACTCTTCTTAACTTCGTCCGTTTGTCTTCGTGAACTGTTTTCCCCAGTCTTCTTTGTATTCGTTCGTTTGTCCCGCATATTTCGCCTGAGGCCCCATCCGTTCGCCGTCAACGGCCGGTCGGATGTCTTCGTGTAGGAATTCGGACAAAGGGATGGGTTCGTTTTCTGACCATTGGATTTAATTTTATGAAAATTTATTTCATTCCCCCCCCTCCCCCACCTTTCAATGTTAAATTATTCGACTTTTGTCCATTTGGGAGGTCAGGCAATTTGGCAATCCGTTCATTCGTCAAAATTAATGTCTTTGGCCGTTCGATTCCATTGGCTAATAATTTTTGAGAGATTTTTATTGATATTTTCCACAAAACTGCTCGAGAGTCTCGTGCTTTAGCAACCTCCGTAATTTCCCTCTTTTGGCTTTTCCTCCGTTCGTTCGTCAGTTTTCTTTTGTTTTGTTCGCTTCTCTTCCCATGGATTTGCATAGCCATCGTTGCGAATTCTTTCTACAAAAATTGGCGGGAGTACAATTCGGTTGTTGGCGGCGGCAGGGGCTGAGGCAAAGCGCGACAAATTGGTGACGAAATTGGGGAGGGCGCCCCTCGCGGGGCCGTCGGTGGGAAACGATTGGACCGTAACAATTGGGCGGACGGGTCGAGAAAGTGTCTAAAGGGGGAGGGGTGGACATAATGTCTAAAGGGGGGAGTGACAAAGTGTCTAATGAGGGGGGGGGGGGGAGTGACCGCGATTCATTGGCAATTATCCTCACTTTTTCTTTTATTACCTGCTGCTGCTGCTGCTGCTGTTGGCTGATCATTTGTTGATGTAATTGCCTTTGTTTTTCTACCATTTGTCCAATTGTCCATCGTCCGTTGATCGTTTGTCTCGGTTTCCCCGTCCCAAACTGATTGTCGGCACTGGGACTCAACCCACCAACATTCCAATCACTGGGACTCAATTCTCCTGCATTCCAATCACTGGGACTCAATTCTCCTGCATTTCAATCACTGGGACTCAACCCAACAGCATTCCAATCACGGGGACTCAATTCTCCTGCATTCCAATCACTGGGACTCAACCCAACAGCATTCCAATCACGGGGACTCAATTCTCCTGCATTTCAATCACTGGGACTCAACCCAACAGCATTCCAATCACGGGGACTCAATTCTCCTGCATTCCAATCACTGGGACTCAACCCAACAGCATTCCACATTTCATTTTTCAAAGCATTTATACAACACAACACAATGTTAATATTATAGGACATTCTTACTGAACAAACTAAGGAGTGTCCTCTTTCTTTTGTTAAATATTTTATACAATAAAAAATGGGTTATAAATAAGGAAGGGATGCGAGAGAAATTTCCCATTATCTCTCCCTTTCCTTTCTTTTACTCTCTTTTCTTTTCCATTGCAATTTACTCTCTTTTTTTCCCACTCCCTCCTTCTCTCACACACACGCACGCGTCCAACAGACTGCTGCTGCACAGCAGCACGCGTCTGTTCACTGTATGCCCCTCTCACCCGCCGCTGCCCGCGTAGACAGACAATCAGACAGTGCACTATTTTCCCACCTTTCCCTCGCTCTACTTTTTTCAAATTCATTTTTAACGCAAAACTCAAACATTTTATATGTGCTAAAAACTCGCTCTAATTGAAAGGAAAATCCGTTCCCTGGCTATGAAGAAAGGGGCTCAAAATAGCATTTCTACGTTAAAATTTTTTGATTTGGTGAAGGTTTTTAGTGCATATAAATCCATATTTCGTCATTTTTGCATTTTTATGTTTTAAATCCATTTTTTTGCTTGTTTATTATATTTCTTAAGTTTATTTAAGCAAATATTGAATATATTAGAGAGCGGACCGGACCGGATCCGGTCCGACTTGGTCTCAACCAAAAAACCTTGACGTTTGTTCGTTTTTCTTTGAAAAATATCTATTTGGCATAATGTCTTTAACTTTAAATGGTCAAAATTTCAATTTCTCCCCCGCCGGAGCCTGTCAGCACCGCCGGGCCTCCAAAACTTTTTTCTTTTTAAAAAATTTGCCCAAAAAAGCAAAAAAATGCTCATTTTTGGTGAAAATCTGTTTACAAATCGCCTCAAATTTTCAAAATTTTTCCCGGCGGCGCCTATCGGCACCGCCGGACCCACTTCTTTCTTTCCCAAAAGTTTTTTGGAAAAAGGGCGCCGCAAAAAAATTTTAAGGGGTTTTTCCCAAATTAACATGTGAAAATTTAAATTTTTACCAATCCGGAATCCGGTTCCGGATCCGGCAATTTGAAAATCTGGATTGACCGGATTACCGGATTGACCGGATTATGAGAGATCGGATCCCGAATCCGGTCATTTTTGAAAATACCAGTCCGGTCCGGCATTTTTGAGAATTCCGGTCTCTAGAATATATACACCTTTTTGGAATTTTTATGGGTTTAAAACATATATTTTGGAGTTTTTAGTCCATATTTTGGTCCATATTTGGCCATTTTTGAGCTTTTTAATCCATATTTCGGGCCTTTTTAGTCCATATAATTTACAACACTAATAATAGCACAGTTTTTAATGTGAAATTACTGTTTTTCACTTTTCATGTACCTTCTCTAAATTTTGTGTTCTTTTTGCGCTCTCATTTTTCCTAATTGTCTATGCTTAAGTTAACACAGTTTTTTTTGCCCTTTGTGACACACAAATAAAATTGAAAAAATTGGTGAGACCTGTGCTGATTGAACCACAAAATGAACCGACGGTAAGGAATTATTTTGAAAAATTACGGATTTTCATTTAAAATTACAAATTTTCATTGACCCATGCAATTTTTTCCATGTTTCAGTTGGCTTTGCAGCGACGTGTGGATGGACATTCTCCCATCATTTGACCATGCCCAACTCGGACTCAAAATGGCATTGCTTTCCGACCGTTTCGATGTTTTGGTGGACAAACATTTCGATCGAAAAAGCGAATTGACAATTTGGAGAGAAATAATAATTCGCGGGGACAAAGGACAAAAACCGTTATTGTCTGTAGAGGTCGATGGCAAATTTGTGGATTTTCCTCTGCCGGACGATTCGCTGCCCAACAAAATCAGCTTTAATAACCTTCATATTCAGTCAGTCTTAACTTTTGTGCATATTAAAAGCAATTTTAATATTTCTCAAGGTACATTGACCATTCCGTGATCAAATTTCTCCGCTCCAAGAAGCGATTCTTTGACAAAAGTGGCACCAAATTGGAAGTGTTTGTGGATGCAATTGATACGGATGTCCAACCGATTTGGGATGTTTTTATCCGTGAAATTTGGCCTATTTTTGAGAAAAGCATTCGCCATTTGGGCTTTCATAATGGCGATCATTTGGACAATTTCCGTCGTCGCACTTCACCAACGATTCTCACTGATCTTGATCAATTGGTTTCAATCGATTGCGGTTATCTGCGCCCCGATGGAATTGCTGATGATGGGCCAAACGCAACTGCTGGCCAAGCGTTGACCAAATGGGTGCACACTCCGAGCAAAAATGGGCAACCGAAGCGATTGCATCGTAATGGTTCTTTGGGTTCATCAAATCTCGAATGGCTCAACAACTTCAAAGAGGTGTGTCTAGCCATATTTTCGTCAATTTGTTTTTATTTTACCAATTTTGTTTAGACATTTCTCCGTGCCACCACTTCTGTCAGTTACCATATTCAACTTTATTTTCGTGTGGGAACAATGCTAACTGAACCATTTGAATTGGTGAACGAACGGACGAAAGAAAAGCTGACACTGAAACGGGAGATCGAAGTATCATCCAACAAAATAATTTTTAATTGGCTGTTGCAACGGTGCCCAATTGGGGAGACGGCGATGGCGCCAGTTAAATGGAATGACTGCGAAAATTCGAGTGCCAATTTGAACAAACTCCTATTTGATTTGTGGGGTGCAAATGATCCCATTGGGTGAGAAGCAACAGCAATTTTTGATTGTCAAATTAATTAATTTTAGGCCATTGTCGCCACCAGCGGAAGAAAAAGAAGAAGATAAAGCGGATAAACGCAACCAAAATGTCGTCTAAAATGTACGGAAAAATGAATTAATTGTATTTGAGAAATGATCTATCTCATTTTGTTGTGCTTATTTTCTCTCAGAAATGCTTTGTTACAATAATTCTTTCGTTCCAATTATATAAAAAGGGCGCGAAATATCATTCTAAAAATATTCGGCACTCAAATAAGGACGTCCTTTGAAAAGGACGGAAAGATGGGGGCCCTGCTGGTCAAAATTTATTATTTCAATATAAAAATTTGAAAAAAAAAACTACAATAATTACAAAAGTGAACATTCATCGAATGCCATTGACGGAACGGCGCAATTATTCACCGCCAAATTAGGATGATTTTCAACCCCAGAATTTGTTGGCATTGAATGGCACTCTTCTTGTCCTCCTCCTCTTCCCATTCCCCCTGCTTCTTCTTCCTCTTCCCTCATCTTCATCCATCCAATGGCATAACGGAGTCAGTTGGTTGCCCTGGTGATCCGCTGAAAAACCAGCGGATGGGAGGACAAATGAGGACAATGTTCTGCCAATGAATGGGCCACATAATGCAATAAAAGGACGGCACAAATGTTGGGATGAGAAAAGGAAGCATTTAATGTTGGAATGGGCACGGGCAGCGAAAGGCGAGCAGAAGGGGGGAATTGGAAATAGGTAATATTTTAAATCATTTTTTGACATTCCAAAAAAATATATCATTCGGTCGGATTTCAAAAGTTGAAAGTGTTTCGGTATATTCAATGTGTGATGAGGGGAGCTCCATCCCTAAAGTAAGGAGAAGACGTCGTTATTAGTGCGATTCGATTGGGCCAAATGCTTGGCCATTCACGCGTCCGAATGTCCTCACTCCCCCCCCCCCCCTCCGTCGTCCCCTGTCACTCCTCCCCCAACAAATTCTCTTCGGATGATGAAATTTTTCTTGAGTTGCCCAGTGAATGGATTTGGACAGGCTCGACTTGCCTCTCCTTTGGAATGCAAATTTGGGCGGGAAAAAAAGGGATAAGAGGCGGAGGAGGGGCGAAGATGGGAGGGATGGAAAGGGATGGGAAGAAATGGGAGGGAGTCGGACGGGGAGTGGGACGGAGTGATCGAAACCCCTCGGGGGGGGCATTTCGAGACGTTTTTCCGTGTTCGCTTCCCTCTTTCTCTCCGTCGTCTCTTTGGTCTTCGCTTCATCCGCTTTTCACACCGATTTTTGGGTATAATTTGCAACAATTGAAAACAAATTAACAACAATTAATTTGTTATTATTTCCCATTCACTTTTCGCCATTCTTTCAGATTCTATCGGACGTAATGCGAAGGAATGGCACCGAATCGAACAAAAACCAAATGAACAGCGGACTCTTCAATGGAATACGCCAATTGGACTGGGCATTTGGGCCAAAACGGAAACACTTTTCGGGTGAAATTATCAGGACACAGTGGGGGACGGGGGTTAAAATAAGTGTTGACATTTCTAAAGTGTTGGAGGAACTCCAATCCGGCGTTAGCTTTATGGACCGCAATGTTTGGTTCGCCCTTTTGCTGTCCATTGGCCTCGGCTTCCTTTGGAACATCGTCGATTTATCAGTGACGGTGAAAAATTGCACAAAATACGGAAACGGAGGCAAAAAAATTATGCCGGATGTTGGCACAGTTATCGTTGGACCGTTGGCCATTTGCTTTTGGGGGACACTGACGAGTGAGTGACTACGGCAAATGGAAGGGAAAGGGTGGGGGCAGGAAGAATCCTTCAAGAATAACGCTTGAAGGAATTTAAAAAATAATTTCGTTTTTAAAAAATGGACGGAAAACGATAAATAGGGGAGGGAAAGGCAGCGCCCCTTCTGCCAATTAGTCCAAAAGACCATTTGTTCCCTTTTCTCATCAGCTGTTTCCTACGGCATTTGTGCCGCACTTTTCCTCTGGCAATTCTTCACTCGGTTTCGCCACAATGTGCTTTTGTCCGAACATACTTCCGCTGGTTTCTCATCGGAGGGATGCGTCCGGTAAATTGGGCGATGGGAAAGTGCACTTTTTTGATAATTCATTTACTTAGTATGTGAACTGTCAAATTCCCAATAATCCCTTCTCCCCATCTTTTCCAGGTTGGGCTTTTCCTTTTGGCTTTTGATAAGCGCAGTTTTGGCACAATTCGCCTCTTGCGTTTTGCTATTTTGGGCATTAAAGGGGAGAAAAAAGCAAACGAATGAAGAACAAAAATCGAAAGAGCAAGACACCGTTTTCCTTTATTAACGAAAAATATAAAACAGAAAACCGAGTATTTTGAGATTCACAATTTAATATACACGCATATATGTATTTGTCTATTTATTTATAAAATAAACAATTAAAGAAGGCATAGATTATTATTTTTTAAATAGCGGATTTTATACAATTTAAAATAAATTAACAGAAGATTGAAGAAATGGCACAAAATACGGTGGTGATTGGTTGGCAAAAATTTAATATGGCAAAGGAAAATGACAAAATATCACAAGGCACAGAAGCAAAGTGAGATGCATTAGGAGGAGAGAAATTAGAAGAAAGAGGATAAATATGAGAAGAGAATTGGAAGAGATAGGATAAATAATATTACATTGAAAAAGCAATTAACAACAAAAGGGAAACAATGAGCAAAGGTCAGACCAAAATGAAGTGCAAATGGGAGAGAAACATCTCGGCGACCTGACGACTGATTTCCAGCGCAATTCGCAACAAATCCATGTCAACGAGTTGGCCGGCCACTGAAAATCGTTCGGTTATTGCCTAAAAGAGAAAAAACAAGGGAAAGGGTACACACCGTTTTGTTCGTTGGTGGGCAGAATCTCCAATGTGTGTTGGTACATGCAGGAGACGGCCTCACGCACCACCACCAAACAGACGGACGGCTCGCAATTGGTCAGCAAAGAGTGGAGAGTGTCACGCAACAGAATGGACGCTTGGTCTGTGAGTTAGTCACCAAAAGGGGGGTCTCAGGTTCGAGTCCTCCTTATGTTGTGTGTTAATTTCAATTTCTTCTTTTACAGAAGAAGGCAGAATTATTTTTTCATTAATAAAAGTTTTCGTGTCAATAAAAAATCATATTCAAAAAGCGTTGGTTACGTACAACATCGACAATTTTATGAAATTTTCTTAGCTTATAACTTGGCGAATACTAGAGCAAATAAAACCATTTTATGCTCATTTTGAAGGGAAAATTCTAGAGAATATTGTTAGTTTTATTTGATTTGGCCTTAAATTGCGCACTTGGCTAAAAAAGAATTAAATTTATTGAAATTTCACTAGGGTCAAAAAAATTTTCCTCGGGTCAGATTTTCTTGAAATTTTGCCTAGGCCCATAGTTTGACCCCCTCTATCGAATCACAGTTTATTTTTTAGCTGTCTAGTTTTTAACTCGAGATCGGCTCTTCCATTTTTACAAGGGAAAATCCCCTGAAAATTTTAAGTTTTGCAAAGTTTTGGCGTTCTGATTACTAAATAAATAATAAACCTATTTGCACTGAGAGCCCAAAATTGGGCCGCTGTGACCCAACTCTTTTTTGTTGAAATTGAGTCACTTTTTCAGGTTAGGGTCCCTGATCACGAATACGGCTTAAATTTTGACCAACCCTTAACCCGAACTCTTAAAAAAAATTACAAATCTGAGCTTAGATTTTGTAAAAGCATGACTTTGTCTATGTCATCTAGTACTTGGTTTTTTTAACTTTATTAAAATATCGAAAATTCAATTCAAACCTATTAAAATTCACATTTATGTTCGAATCTATACAGAAATAGGCCAATTGAAGTGAAATTTCCATGTGTCTTATTTTCTTATATTTTATACATACAGCAAAATATTAAAATGAAAGTAAAAAAAACTCCTCTTTCTACTAGTAGTAATATGTCGAACAGCACTAACGTCACAAACAAATGATTTAGAAGAACTCAGGTCTTCTCTCGCCTTGTTAAATTTTATCCTGCTTTACATATTTCTTAGAAATTGGTACCACCGGCGAAGCCAAGATTTTACGTCAGCAAATTACTTGAAATATATCGATGACAAAAAATTGATGGCCAAAATTGAGGATGGTTTCATGCGCTTTGAGAGGAGTTTACAATTGGAGAAGGAGAAACTTCACAGGGAATTTGAAAGAAAACTGAGTCTTGCTCGTGTTAAGGCGCCGAATCCGAAATGCTCTATCCTCGTTAGTTATCGAATTTTATATTATAAAGTACAATAATTGAAATTTTGAAATCAGAATGATTATCTCACCTTTAACGAAAAAATCACTCACCCAGCAGTACGTTGTGTTCCCGTGAACAAAAACAGGTTGGCCCATAAAAACTATGGACTCTACATGCATTTCATTTTTAAAAAAGCATTTAGCTCTCCTTCTACAGTACAATTTTTACGGCCAAATGACTTTTGCGAATTTTCGTCCGAAAGTGAGGAGGAATCGGGAAGCGATGAAGACCAAAATGGAGGCAATGAATTCGTCGAAATAAATGAAAATGCTCAAACGGAGCATTCTTTTACAATTAACAAAGAAAGAGCGGCTGAAAAAGCTGAAGGTTAGGTCATATTTTAGTTTGGCGTTCTCATTGATTAAATTCAGGCGGAAATGTTGAGACAAACAAAAACGGAGTTTTGTTTTCGATGACTTTGGCCAGCGAGTCTAATTTCTGCACTTCGACGCCAATCAAAAAACAACAAAAAGTCAGCAATTCGCCCAAAAGTCCCATCATTTCATCGCTTGGAAATGAAGAAATTACGAATGAATTTGAAAGTTGCTTCTGCAAATGGTTGCGATATTTTACCAATTTTGAGGACAAATTGAGACGTGAAATTAGCGCCTTTGAGAACGATCAAACGAAGGTCTGATGGCAGCAAAAGGAATAGTCACTTTATCGGCACAAATTATAAAAGTTCTCTCATTCTTAGAAAGAATTTCGCATCGAACTTTCGCGCACAATTGCAAATCGAATAAACGACGGCGCCAAGAAGAATGTGTCCAGTCATGAGATGGGTTGGCTCTTCAACTTCTTCGACGATCTCCTCGCCTGCCGCCCCGTCGACAGTTGGCGAGAGGGCGACAAATTTTCACTTTTGCATGGCGACAAAGCGCAACAACTTTTTGCAATGGAGAAAATTTGCACGCGATATTTGGTAAAGGGAAAGGCGTTGCATTAATTAAAGACCCATTTTAGGAGCAAATCAAATGGGACAACGAACTGATGGAGCACATTCTGCTCGTTTTGGCAAGTCATTTCCGAATTGGTTACAAAACTGGAAAATACTTTTTTCAGGTTAAGCTTTGCAAGAAAAGCAACAACTTTTACAAAATATTTTGCACAAAAGTTGTCAATTCCGTCGTCCTTTTGAGCATGGACCAGGACAAAATGTTTGAAGGCCAGTAACCGATGCATCGTTTCCCCGCTTCTTTCAGTATCTCCAAAATTGTTGGTTTTGGCAACGATCAGCCCCAAGAGGCGGTCGTCCAATGGATTAACAATGAAATGGTCGTTTTTCGGCTTTTCTGCAGAGCCCAATACGCACTGAAATCTTTTCGCGATGACGCAACGCCAGAAAAAACGCAGGGATTTGTGTTGCTCAGGGAAATGTTCATTTCGGTGGCCGAATGCCGGAAACCTGTCGCTTTGTCCAGCGCCTTTATACTTTCCGAATTGTTGCAGGTATTTTATGAAACAACTTATTTTATTTTCGACCGCATTGTTTCCTTCCCCCATCGAAAAAATTAATTTTTTTTTTGGATTTTTGCAACAAATTACTAAGGAGGAATTTATAATGCAAAACAAAATTTCTTAAGTTTGCCAAGTTGTTCAACAGCAAACAAAGCAACGAAGCTCCAACAATTTCATCTGAACATTTCATCCCGTCGATCAAAAACAAAATCATCGACAGAGAATGGCGTCATTTTCTATCCGATGAAAACATGAAAAGATTGGATGAATGTGCAAAGAAGGCATTGAGTGCTCGCCACAGTTATTTGATCGATTATTTGCAGAATTCCATAGAAAAGTTTACTCATTGAATATGCCTTGTTTTTATTCGCTTTTCCTAACATTAAACATACATTTGAAATACGGCTGTCTGTAACTGATCTTTTTGCAATAACATCACTTCATCTAACCATCGTCTTTCTCTCCCTCAGCTCATTGGTTTTGCTTCTTGAGTTGGAACTCGGCAGCACTGAATAAATTAAAATGGGAAAATATTATAATCCTCTCCATTTAATGAATACTATTAATTTTTGTATGAGAATCCGTCAAGCATTTCCGGTGGTTTTTGGGGTTTATTAACTTGAACATAATACCAAATTTGAACAAAAAGCAAATTGAATCGAGTTTTTAGATTTATGGTTCAAAAACTACAACTGCAGGACGATTGATTCTATTCTAAAGCATTTGGTCTAATTTTCAATGTTTAAGTCATTTCTAGGAAATAAATAAAACATTTGGAACTATGCTTCAAATTAGACAAGTTTATGACATGAATTGGTAGAAATGCACTTACAAGAACGGAATACCGAATCCGCTCGCCAAATAAAGAAAAGCGCCGATGAACCAACGCCAACTTTTGATTTGCATGAAAGGCGCAAGCTGAAAAGAAGGTGAAAAGCGAAAGAGAGTGTCATCCTGACAAAAGATTGTCCGAATTTTCTCACGTGGTTCGGCCATCCGTCACGGATTGGGCCGGTCGGTGTTGCCGGCTCCCAATTGGGGATTTCCACGGGTTTGGTGTTGTAAATGCCGGGAGTGCCGGGCAAATGCACCGCGCGCACAGAACGCGTCGCAACGGGGACAACAAAACGTTTGAAAAGCATTTAAGCAGGAAATGTCACAAAAACAGTGCAAAAAAGGATGGGGAGTGGTCAAATATAAAACAAAACATTTAAAAAAAGAGAAAAATTCGAAAGAAATCGAATAAATAACAAATAGAGCAAAGAAATGAAAGTTAGAAAAAAAAAATATAAACATTTTGCCAAAAAAAGGCAATAAAAGGAATTTTAAAAATTGACCTGCTAAATAGCATTTGGAATTGGAAAGAAGTGGCTAAAAGAACACCGAAAAACAGGAAAAAATGTGTGTCTTTGGAAAGATTAAGTAATTTCAAATAATGATGAAGTTTTCAGAAGATATGTATAAGCTGAAGATTTTCAACAAAGGTCGATCTTTGCGGGGGAACGGTTTTGTCTTTGATTAACAGTTTGGTAGGTTTTTATACGTGAAAAAGCAGCCGGAAAATATTTGGACAAATGTCCTCTGTTGCCGAACCTGTTTGCCGGTTTCTCCTTTCCATTCTCGTCCTTCCATTGCTTGACCATTTTTTGCCCCGTCGATCAATAATTTCGCATTTATTCCCCCCCCCCCCCCCCGGCGTTGGGACTTTCCGTCCGTCTGCTGATCGATGTTTGCGTTTGTTCTGTCGGCTAATTGTAAGTGCCAATGTTTTTAGCTTTGCAAAAAGCCATTGAGTGCCAACGATTACTTGGCCATTTCGAGCGTTTTCCACACGGTTCTCATCCGTCGAATTCCCTTTTTCACCCGTGCAAAATTATCAGAAGCGCGTCGTTTCATCACTCTAATCGACACTTTTTACGACCAAAAGGTGAAAGAAGAAACAAAAGTTTTAATTTCTGTCGTTCGAAGGTCCGTGTGATTTGCTCGGCCGACGCCGAACCGGACAAACTCTTCCAATTTGAGGAAGAGGCCGAATTGAGCGACACGCAGCGAATGCTAATGGACGACTTGAGCGTGCGCGACGGAGAGGTGGCACTTTCTGTTGGCCATCGCTTAACATTTCTCAAAATGACATTTTAATGCTGCCGTATTGCATTCGGTCTTAAGGAATCCGCGACTTTTTGTCGTCCCCTCCAAAAGTCTTCCTTAGCCCTGCCTTTCATCGCTTCTTTCTCAATATTTTATCTTCCTCCGTTTCGCAACACCAATTAACCCTTCCTCCTCCTCCGTCCCCTCTTTCTCATCATCTTCCGTCCCATCATCAGCAGCAAAACGGACGGATTAGCCGTTCCCTGTTCTTATTGACTTGGCCCACAATAAGCCAAGAAAGTGAAGGGAAGGGAAGGACAACGGACAGAAACAGCGATAGGGGGGGGGGGGAGGGGAGGGACAGGTGCACCTTTTGAGGAATTGGGGGGGGGCGTTTGTTATGAGTGGCACGACATTCTCGACACAGCGGAGATGACATGAAATGGCCGGCGGCGGAAAGCCCAATATGGCGGGGATTAGGAGGACATTATTCACTTGGCCAACATGGCACGGTGTTGATAATAATGGCCAATGGAAGCAAAGGGATGACCATGAAAAGTGTGTATTCATTGGCATTACCAATCATGGAAAATCAATTTCTTTCTCTCCTCCCTTATTTTCTTTCTCGTTGGCCCGACAATGCGTTCCCTTTCCAACTTTGTCAATTTCTCCCCCCCATTGTCCTCTCTCTAATAATAATCATCTTCCTCCTCCTGCTCATTTTGCCATTTTTGCTGCCTCTTCCGCCTCCCCTCCTCTCTCTCTACTGCTGTTCCCTTTCTTCCGGAAGTGTCTCTGTTGCCATTTTTTTTATAATGATAGGCATTTTTATTCAAAATGATGATATATGAATGCTTAAGCTTCTTCCTCACGTGCTGCTGTTTTGAGTGCGCTTCATCCGACATATTCTGCCCAATTCCCAAAAATTGGGTGCCGAAATTCGTTCCATGGCCATCAAATTCAAAGTTAGTCAGCAAAAGTCCTTCGGAAATTCCTTTGGCAAAAGCGTTCAAATAAAAAATTTTGAAAAACTACCGGCAAAAAGTGAGGTAATTAATTGAAGCAAAGAGTTCAATTCGTTCAATGAACAACAACTGCTCTCAGCGCATTCCAACAACAGAAAAAACAATTTATGGCCATTTGGCAACATTTGACCACGCGAAAAAGGTGGCGGAGCACTAAAAAGAATAATTGGAAGAAGGGAACTGATTAATAGCTAACCCAATTTCGCAATCAGAAGTAAGCCAAACGGAGGAAAATTCGGAAATTGTAGGGGGAAAATGGTGGACCAAAGTGGCCAAAGCAGTGACAAAGCCAAATTGGCACTCGGAAAAATTGGCGAAGGCAACGGAGAGAAGGGAATGAAGGAAATGGGCCAAATTATGGGCCAACAAAAAGTGTTCGGCGGAAGAGTTCTGAGCTTTGAAAGGGAATTGGCGGGAGCAAATGCCAAGTAACTGAAAAAAGTGAAAGACAATTAATTAATTAACTAATGAAGCAATTTGGGTCGATTTATGGTAGGTACCGTACCATTGGCAATTGGCCTCTTCTTCAAAGCAATGCGGAAAAGTGAAGGGCAGACGCACGGACGAATCGCCAAAATGCAAATTCCAAATGAGCTTTGGCATAGCGTTTCGTGCCGTAGTTTGCACCTGTATCGGTAAACAATCTTAGGATATATTAAAAATAAATAAAAAAGTCTATTTGAACCCGCGGGTCGTTGTCAAAGAGATGCCGAAGAAGAGAGGGGGGGAGAGAGAAAACAAGAGATAGGGAGAGAGAGAGGGGGGGAGAGAGAAAACAAGAGATAGGGAGAGAGAGAGAGGGGGGGAGAGAGAAAACAAGAGATAGGGAGAGAGAGAGAGAGAGAGAGAGGGGGGAGAGAGAAAACAAGAGATAGAGAGAGAGAGAGAGAGAGAGAGGGGGGGAGAGAGAAAACAAGAGATAGGGAGAGAGAGAGAGAGAGAGGGGGGGGAGAGAAAACAAGAGATAGGGAGAGAGAGAGAGAGAGGGGGAGAGAGAAAACAAGAGATAGGGAGAGAGAGAGAGAGAGAGGGGGGGGAGAGAGAAAACAAGAGATAGGGAGAGAGGAGAGAGAGGGGGGGAGAGAGAAAACAAGAGATAAGGCCATTTTAATCCCAAATGTTTAAAATAGAAGGTTGCGTTTTAAATTTATGAGATAAGAATTTAATTTTATTTTTTATTCGTCCGTCGTTTATTTTGTTTATTTATTTTTACCCGCGTCAAACGAAGAAATCACAATGATTAGCGAATTGGTGCCATTTTCTGCTGCTTAACACTACGTCAAATTGAACATTCGCTTCAAATTATCCCCAATTTCCTCCACGTTCATTCTGTCCAATTGTAATGATTCAACCTGAAAAATGACCGATTCATTCATTTGTAATCGGCCAATTAAGTTTTGGCGAAAAAAAGGAAATTTTTCGTTTTCATCGGTTAAAATAAATCCGAAATTCACTTTGCCAATGAATGAATGAAGCATCATTTTGATGAACGAAGGCGGAAAGACGAAGCCGAAGAAAGGCGAAGCGATGTGATCATCGGAATGAAGCAAAAAATGGATTCTGAAGAAGTGAAAACATTTGGAGATAATTACTCATGTAATTAGGAAATTGCCTTTGTTGGATTTGGCCACTTCCGTTGGCCGAACACAAAAGCATAAGCGACACGCACTTGGCCATCGCCCGGTTCTCCAGCGAATTCACTTTGGGCAACAAAAAATTGGCCGCCAATTCCAAACAAACTCTTCGCTGCAATGAATAAAAATATTGCGAAGAAATGTTTAATTTAATTAAATGATTATCAAAAGGAATTAGGGTGAGCAGATGTGCTGCCAACTAATGCTTTTGGCCCTTTTATGATAATTAAAAGCACAAAAAATCAATTATTGGTCATTATCTTATGGTAGGGCCCTCTGACCCCGAAAATGCATTCTTCTGCTAATTAGTCTCATTGATGAGTAATTAATTGTTTCACTTGGTTCATGAACAACGTTTTGAAGAGTGTGTGGAGGAGGAGGAGGAGAGAGCGGTCGAGCGGAGTGAGGCGCAAAGGCATCGAATCGACGGAGGGACTGAACAGCAAACGTGCCTATGGAAGTGCCATTTTGGATGGCCCACCGAATGTTTTGCCATTTTTGGCCTTCGTCCGCCCATTGAAGCGGATGCTCCATCGATGGATGGCCTTCGGCCGGCGTTTGGGAAAATTCGCTTTCATTTCGCCCTAAGGCAATTATTTTGGGTTGGTGGATTTATTTGTTCATTTTTACTTTTTGGGCTGGTCGTCGGCGGAATCAACAGACCCCAGACGCATTCCAAGACGAATTCCTTGGACCAAACTGAGCAAATCAAATCGGAGGCGATTTTGACGATGCAATTGGAAGAGGAAGAAGAAGAACTGGCATAGAAAGAGAAGCTGCAAAGGCCAAAGAGAATAAAACAAAACGCCAAATGATTTTGGACTTACACATTTAAAAATTTATGAAAATCCTCAGTGGGAAATGCCTTATTGACGGCATATGCAAATTCGCCTCCTTCGCACAGTTCGCGATAAATGCACGTCAAATAGACGGAGAGAGCGAACGGCAAATGGGAGGGTTGAAGCTGATAAGTGGCGAAGCATTCCAAGGCCATTTTACGAAAGATTGGGGCGTAACTGAGCGGGGGGGGGGAGAATGAGGGGATATGGCAAAAAATGAAATAAAAATGCCAAAAGTGTAACGGAGAGACATTGCCAAAACAAATGACCAAATGGGACCAGAGATGGGAAACTAAATGGACAGAGAGAGTGACATTGACCAAACTGGAAAATGCCAAATTAAGAGGAAGAGTGCCAAAATGAGACAAAAGGCAAAATGGGTATGAGAAGTTAAGTGGACAGAATGGGGAGTGATAAACTCCGGCGGATATTCGTTCATAAAATTGGATTGGCACTTTTGGTCGTTTTTCACCTGCAATTTCTCAGCACAAGTGACTCAATGCCAACGGTGAGCACTTCCTTTTGCCAACTTGGAGTGCGCGGGTCCACGAAGGAATCGGAGACAATGTGCAGGAAAAAGTCCTGAAATGTCATCAAAAAGGATTGGTAAATCCGGCAAACAAAAAAGACAGTGTTGGCATCACAATTGTCCCTTCGCTTATCGGCAAAGAATGGCACTCCTCGACGATGAAAAACATCACTGCCCATGTCAATTGGTTGTATTCCATCCAGTCGACTTGGCTTAAGGTGCCAATTAACACGACTAATTGGCTAATTATCTCTCACAAATCCGTGAGAATGTCCGTCATGCGCTGCATTCGTTGTAAATCGTTGACAAGAAAATGAACAATGTTCGCAATTGTGGACGGTTGGAGATGGTCGCGATTGTCCGATTGGAGAAGGTACAAAAAGCCAACCAACGAACACTCGCGGACGAATTGGCATTGTGTGGAGCGAATGCCAAATTCGAACAGAAAGTCGACCAATTTGGACAGACTCTGAGGGAAAAGCAAAGAACGAAAAATGAACGGACAGAACAAAAGGCACGGACCGAATCACCAGCAGAAGCAGCAGCCAATTCTGACCACTCCAACACAGAAACACATTTGAGAAGAAGCAAAAAGACATTGCCACGGATTGGGTGGCCATCCAAAAGAGTCTGCCAAGAAAAACAATTGGATTATCAGGCATTGCTAATGTTAGCCATAATAACTTTTTGAGTGCCAACAAATGGCTTAAGCGTTACGAAAATTTGTCGGTAAAACGTGAGGTCGTGGAATAAATCGGAGAGGAAAGTCAAAGAGCGGAGGGTGCTGCAGAGAATGGCCATCGGAATCTGAGCCAATTCTAAAAAAGTGCCAAATTAATGAGAAAATGGACGGAAAAGGGAAAACGAACCGGACAATTCAGCCAATGGACGAAAGTGTCGAAGAGAGCGCGCAAGGACGAGCTGATGTCTAACTCGGCACTCTGCGCGATCAGATGGGCACTTGAACTCATTCTGTTGGGGGAAAATGATCGGAAAATGAATGAATGACGCGAAGGACTAAGCTTTAAAAAAATTAAAATAGTTTTTGGGGTAAAAAGACAAATTCAAAGACAGAAATTGTTTGATTTCCTTTACCGTATTTCTCTCTCTGCTGAATTCGCCCTCTTTTCTTCAGATGTCCGTTCGCTTAGGCCACAAAATGAACGGAGATGAAACAGCGAAATTTGTCCCGTGCCGTACCCTTTGGCCTTGGAAAGTCCGCCGATCTGTGATCATTTGCCGATTAGTAAAAATACTCACCGAAAGTTTCTCCAAATTCTGTGTGAAATGTTCGCCCGTGCCTTTTTGGTTCTTCCCCAACATTTGATCAGTCAAATTTTTTGCGTTAATTGCCATCCGACCAAATCTCAAGAAAGTATTAATAATTTGGCTAAATGTTCGGCTTAATTAATGCCTTTTTTTTCTTTCCCTTTTCCCATTGACTCACTCGCTTTCCAAAAAGCAATGCCTTTGCTTTGTCCGTCGGTGTTTCACCACAAATTCGCTGTCCATTGGACTTCCGGGATTCTTAATTAAAAATCACACAGAATAAGTCAATCAATTACGGAAAAGAGAAGTGTCTGCAGCAGAATGTTCGTCAACGATTCAATGGCCAAATTCGCGGCGACAATTTGCCTTTGGGCGGCGGCGAATGAATCGGCAGAAACTCTCTGCTGAATTTCGAACGAAGTGGTCGGCGTCGAGGACAAAACGCCAAACAAAGACATCCAAAGGTCCTCAAATTGGGCCCGGGATTCCCAACCTAAAAAAGAAAGGACCAATTAAAAAAGGACAAAAGAGCAAAATGTCACCGAGCCATAAGGCACGCCAGCTGAAATCACTGAGCACCTCCGGATCATTGAGCATGCGAATTTGGACAAGCGGCACAAAAATATGCCGAGAGTCATCAGAACGGTACGGATCGAGCATAAGGGACCAATCCAATCTGACAAATTAATAGTCAGTCACTAAATGCCGTGGCATCTTCATCGGATGCCATTGCCTTCCCTGCCCCAATTTCGATTTCAGGGATGGTACCCGTTGAAAAACCACCTCAGAGCGCTTTCCGGCACGAGTGCCATCCGTTGGAAAAGGGAAACTCCCAAAAGTGCTCGCAATGCTTTTGCTGTCACTTCGCCCGCGAGGCGTCCGTTTTTTGCGGAGAAAATTATCCTTTGGACGACGTTGAATAACTTCAGCAATTGTTCCTCAAATTCATCGCCTAATTCTTTTGAATTGTGCACTTTCACTGCCCAATGCTGACGATCGATGTGCAAACGATGCCAACGGGGAATGCCCTGGGAAAGGAAGGAATCTTAGAGTGATCAGCAGGTGAACACTAATCATTAATCAAAGTGATCGGCAGGGAATGATCAGCATTTGATTAGATAATTGATGATCAAAAAGGGAAACTGTTTTTCAATTAGTATGTCTAAGCTCAGTTAATGAAGAAATCTACTTGAGATTTATTTAATATGAGAAATTATCTATCGGAGTGATCGGATTTCTCTTTGCCTTTTCCAAATGTTCCCAAAATGCCGTCAGAAATTGCTGCAAACTTCGCACAGTGTATAAATCATTTTCCGAGTAGAAATTTCGAACTGATTGAAGAGAAAAGAACAATTTCATTGCTTTGAAATAATCGGAAGGAATTTTTCTGAATTTAATTTAAAAGATTTATTAAGACTTATTAAAAATAAATGACCTTTGTGTCGAAATAAGTTGAAAAAGCATTCTTACAAAGACCAAATTAAACAATTTTTCGACATTTTCCCTTGGTAAAAGTAAAGGCTAAACAAAAAAAATAAATAATAAATAAAAAGGAAAGTGTTTAAATTAATGGTGGATTACTTTAAGTGTGGCAAATTGTTGAAACAAATCAGAGAGAAGAGAAAGAATGAAAACCAATTCATCAGCTGACGGAGAATGTCCGCCGGTGGAAAAGGCGAAAAATTCAAATTCGACCAAAGCATCGACGATGGGCTGTCGATCGCCCTCATTTTGCAAATTGAAAAGCACGGAAAACAAATTTTGAAAGAAAGGACGACGAATGTGCCATTCGGCACCAATCTGTGGGGGGGGGGTAAATTTGAGGAAAGGGTCGGTCGTTAGGAATAATATCAATTAGCAATTAATTACCAATGCGAAAATGTCCAAAATTGCATTTTTCTCCAAAACGAACAGTCCCAAGCAGATTTGCTGGGGAAACTCTTCACAGAAATGTTTCGCAATGAGTTGATAAAACTGAGAAGTGTTGAGACTGTCGGAGGACAATTGGGAGAAGCTTTTTGCGGTTGGCCTTTGGCGGCACTTTCGAACGGACTGAAAAATTGAAATTGGCATTGCTTTAGGCAATGTTTGGCAAATGATTAGCTCTTCACACTTATAAATAATAATTAAAAAGGAAAGTGTTTAAATTAATGGTGGATTACTTTAAGTGTGGCAAATTTTTTTGCCGATAAGCTGATCAGCAGCTGCTGAACTGTTCTCGCCCCCACTGTTCGCTTTGCTTTCGCGCGACTTTTCTTTCCGTCCCGCCTTCAAAATTTTGTACCTAAAAAAGGCTTTCCTAATAGCCAATTAATTAATTATGCAATTAACTAATTACATTCGTCTCCGCCATTCGCCGATTATTTCGGCGGTCGTTCTGCTGCTGTCCCATTTGTTGTTTTTGTTGTCCTTATTTGTTTTCTGCTGCTGTTCACTGTCGCTGCTTGGAAATTCGTTTTTCGATTCTGTCGGTTTTTGTTTTTGTTGGTGGTAACGGCGGTCGGAAAGCGGCGTTTCTTTTTTTGAGAGGAGAAATTGCGGAAAGGGCAATTAAACGAATTAATTAAACACCTCGGGGGAGAATTTGTTGAAAATTTGCGGCAGCGATTGGCGACGGCGGCGGCGGACAAATTGGGGGAGAGACGGGGGAAAAAAGAGAGACGGACAAAGGCGAGGAGGGCATGGAAGACGGAGACGGACGGAACAACGCGAGGAGGCCGAAAGTGTGCAGAAAAGGCAAAATTGGCATTATATGAGAACGGGACCAAGGGATGGGAGGGGCGGGGGCGAGGGGAGAAAGTGCCAATCGGACATAAAGGGGGAAAGGGACGGGGGAGAGTGCCAAATTGGCATTTTGCTGCTGCTGATCACCTATTAATTAATTTGATGGTTTGTACACTCATTTTGTCTCTCTCTGTCCTTTTTTTCCCATTTTCTCACCTCCGTCCGCGCCCCCAACGATTCCATCGGTCCTTCGGCCGCCCTTTCGCCTTGGCCCGAATATCTGTTCAAATTGGCCAGCAGTTGCCCTTTCAGTCCTTCGCCCTGTGGCATTTCGGCAAAGCATTGGCCGCAAATTGTGGCCAAAAGTGCCGAGGCAAAAAGGAAAAAACAAAAAATATGACGACGGAGGGACAAAAAAACGACGAACATTTTTAGAAAGGCACGGAAAATTATTAACTGACAAATAAGCTAAGGGAAATAAAAGTGAAAAGAGTCAAAATTTGCGAAGCCCCGGGGCGATCAATTCGCACAGCGATCAGAAGACGATTTTGAAGGGAATGATCAGAAGGGATTCATTCTCTGATCAATTCCCCCGCCGCCCCTCCTCAAACTTGACAATATTCCCACATGAAACCGGCGGAATTATGCATCAAATGCACGCGGACAGGTCACAAACTGTGAAACGAAACAAACGAAATATCGCCCACAGTTCGACACTTCTCCAACTTTTGAGTCTCTCCACTTGAGGGGGGGGGGGATTCTTTGTCGGAGAGTGAAAGTGAGAAGAATTGGGAAGATGGGGGCGAAGGGGGCAAACGGCGGATGAATTGGGAGGGCAAAGGGGGGGGGGAACGGCTTTATCCGGCGCCGCTCTCAGCTGGAGGACGAAGGCACAACTACTTAGGAAAACGCAAAGAAAGAAGCGGCAAAACGCAGCAAACCAAAAAGGGGGAATGTTTTTTTTCACTCGGCCAATTCATTTGCAATTCATTCGTATTCAATCAGAACTCAGATTTTGCAAAATCTAATTATGCCTATGACTTTTCATCAAGTACTCGATTTTCTCAAAAATTGATCTTTTCAATGGTGTGGAACTCATAAGTCTTTCAACTAAAACCCATCACAACAATTCGGCATTTTAAATTTGCCTTCATATATTTATAGCTCTTTCTAAAACCACTTATTAGTTATATGCCACTGAGGATAATAGGAATTTTACCGCCAACAATTTTATAGAAATTAAACATTTTGGAAATCAAATACTTGATGAAATAGCCCTATTTGATAAAAATCATTTCGATCATAGCTATAAAGCAACAATGTTAGTTGAGATAGAAATTTATAAGAAAATCTATATAGAACAGGTTTCAATCAGATCATAAAAATAAACGGTCAATTTCACCATCATAATAATTATCATTCACTGATTGAACGGACCAAAAATTCCGCTCTTGTTCTCGTCGAACAGGCTGAGAAGGTTCGAGCGACTCACTTGAACCTGAAAAATGACCACGAAAAAATCACATTTTCCGCCATATGTTTTCATATTTGCCGGATTTATAAGACAAAAGGACGCCCTTTCCCACACCTTTTGCTCCACAAGGCTCAAATTTTTGAAAAGTTTGGCCACGGAATCGTCGTAAGTGTCGGTGAGAATGATGAAAGAACGGTCTTTTTGCTTGATCTCCTGCTGATGCTGGCGAATGTCGTCCTTCTTCTCCTTCAGTTGCTTGGCCAACTCCTTTTCATCACTGAATAATTAATTAGTTACCTATTTAACTTTTAAATTTAGAATTCATGAACCGATTCTCTCATGGTCAGTGTTAAATTACTTTCCCAATAAAATAGGGAGGTTTAAATGGGAATAAAAATTGATGCAATTTCAGGAAAACTCTCTCCAAATCCCACTGATTGGCAGCGGCACCTTTCGAGCTGTGCCTTCTGCTGGTTGAGCATCGCCAGCGACTTAGCCCTGTGGTTGACTTCGTCCCCCAACGATTCCATGTCGGTCGTCGACTGTCTCTCCAACACTTCAATTTCGGCCACCAAATTTTTGCGGGTCATTTCCAAGTCGTCCATTTGCTTAATAATATAAATTAAACTGGTATTAAATCACCAAATGGGACGACCTTTCGTCGCTCTTCTTCCTTCGCCCGCATCTCCACCATTTGTTCCTGCATCATCTCCAATTGTTGCATGCTGTTGATCAGACTCTCCACGCATTGGCTGGTCACGCGTTGTTCGCCGTATTCCCTCTCCAACTTTCGGTCGTTTTGCCTAACAAAATAAATGACCAATTACAAAAACCGAACGAATGGACAACTGACACTGCTTGATCATTTTTGCGACGGATGTCCTCCACTTCGACCTCCATGTTGGACAGCTCTTCGATGATGCGTTCCGGTGAGCTCAAAATTTTGTTGTCCAATCGTTTGCGGTTTTCCTCTTCCTGGGCAAACAATTCCTTGCATTCGTCCTATAATTTTTATTAAAAATAAGCGAAAAATCACTAATAATATGTTAATAAATCCAAAGTTTTTGACAATTTTCCGCCCCTTCAGCATTTCATTTTTCACTTGCATTTTCGCACTGTGCCCCCAACAAAATTTTGTCAATGCGTTCGACATTTCTTTTCTCATCCTCCACTAGCGCTTGTCGATCGTTCAATTTGTCCTTGAATCGTCGCACTTTGCTGCCCATTTCGTCATTTCGCGTCTCCATGCGGTTAAGCGCTTCTTCGAGATCTTTCAGTTGCTAAAAGGGAAAAACTCTTCCGCGTATAATTAATTACACATCATCTCATACAGCATGTGTGGAACGTTCACAGTTCTTCTCAAAGTCATGCGCTTTCATTTGTTCATCCTTAAATTTGTAAATTCCGACTAAATTAGCCCAATTGATAAACTAAAACTAGTAAACTCCGCCAAATTATACACTCACAATGTGATTGTCCACCGCCGAAAGCTCTTTGGCAATGTCACACTTTGTGGTGTACAAGCGAATCAGTTGAGCAATTTGCACCTTCGTTCTGCGGGGGTCCGGTTGAAATAGATCGGAGTAGAGAAATTCGTTAGAACCATCGAACAACTTGTTGTACACCAAATTGCTGAACAAATTGTGGATGCAATGTATATAAAACTATACGAAAATACTAATTGTAAGATCAAAATAACAAAAACCAACGTACCAATGCTGTTGCGTTCGGATGATCATCTGGGGACGAGCCCTCGTCAGTTCAGTGGCCATTTCATACTCGTTCTCTTTGGTGGTGCCGACATTTTCAAAAATCAAATCACACAGAAAGTAGTAGGCCTGGATCAACTGATCGGACGGCTGAATAAAAAAAAATAAAATTCAAACGATCATAAAGTCAAAAACCTGTGAATTGTCAAGCAATTCCTGCGTTACTCCAATCTCTTTAGCCTCACGGTTGAAGAATTCGAGAATAAAACGAGAGTCGGGTCCAGACATTTAATACTCTTAAGTTAATTTGGTAATACATTGACCAAGTAAGAAAAAAGTTATGGCTTAAGAAACTGAGGATGGTCATTGATTGGACGCGTAAAAGTCGATTGGACGCGTAAACTGCATTAGAGCCGTAGCTGCTACCTAATCTTATATAATAAAGTTGATTGTTTGTGGCTATGTAACATGGTTTGAATGTGGCGTTTTGTATTTGCTGTGAGGAGAGATTGAAAAGAAAAAGAGATGAAAAGAAATAGTTTTGAAAAAGAAGGTAAAAGAAACAGTATAGGAAAAGAAAAAAGCAAAAGAAATAGTTAAAGCAAAAAGATTTCTCTTCCCAGGCTGTTGTGGTTAGGTAGAGGGAGGAGGGAGATAGTGCACTGTCTGACTGTCTGTTGATGCGGGCAGCGGCGGGTGGGAGGGGTAGACAGTGAACAGGCGCGTGCTGTTGTGCAGCAGCAGTCTGTTGGAGGCGTGCGTGTGTGTGGAAGAGGGAGGGAGTGAGGAAAAAGAGAGAGTAAGTGGAAAAGTAAAAGAAATAAGAGAAAAGAAATGAAAGCGAGAGAAGGGGTGAAAGATGGGAAAGGGCCAGGCTCAACAGCAATCCGCGCCGAAGGGGCGAAGAGAGAGGGGGACAACGAGAACAATCATTGGCGCCTGAGGGGGAAGGAGCGAACACAATAAAAAAGAATTACACAAAGGGAGGGGCGGGGGAAAGGGAAGAGAGTGAAAGGGCAAAAGGGGGAGGAGAGGGCAAAGTTGGCAATGGCCAAGGCATAAGGGGGATGGGGGATACTCATCATCATCACCACGCCGAGAGTGAAGTGGGGCGAGTTGAAGCGGCAAAAAATAATTAGAATAGGAAGGAAAAGGCAAACAGCGGCGGTGGGCGGACCCACCGGACAAGCCCAGAGGGGCGAAAAGGTTTATTTGTGAGGGAGGGAAGGGACGGGGGAAAAGGGGGAGGGGGAAAGGGGGGAGGGAATGGCACCGCTGTCGACGGAATGATGGGACGGAGAGCGGAAGAAGTTATGGCCAACCGCTCAAACCCATCCACCGACCACCAACACCCGAGCAGAGGCACCTCAAATAAAATCTCAAACTCCTCTCAAATCTCATTCCCACTCAGCTCGAGGCAATGAATGAGAGAGAGAGAGAGAGGGGGGAGGTAAAAAGAGAAAGGCGGAGGGAGAGGAAAGAGGGGATAATATAAAAGGGAAGGGGGGGGGGGAGGGCCAAAGATGAGAGGGAGGGGAGGGAGGGATTAGGGAGGAGCTAATGGACAAAAGCCCCACCCCCCCCCCCCCCGACAATTCCCTTCCCGCCTTTCCCTTGGCGGATCCATTAAACTTTCTCTCACCCCTCCCCTCCCTATTTTTCCGTGTTATTCGCTCGTTTTATGCGGCGCATATTAAATGTTTAAATTCCGTCCATTAAAAAAAATTCATTAAACGATTTTTTATTTTATTTTTCCTTGTAGGAAATGTGACAATCCGATGGCAAATTCGGTCTGATTTCGTCCAAAGTCTTTTCCGGCTTCCAAACATTTTTCAAATTTTGCAAAGTCAGCGAATTCAGCACTCTAAAAGAGGAGCAAATGTTTTTAGAGGAACATTTGCCCAATTCAACTTCAATTTGCGCAAATGTCTGATGCCTGAATTGGTCACTTTCGGACACTTTTCGATGTGAAGTGTTAGCAAAGTGTCGGAGACGGACGAATCGGCGAGCATTTGGAGGCCATTGTCCTTTGGGGCATTTTTGGCTTAGTCAAACGCAAAAGTGCCAACTGTCAGCGATTTGCAGCGCACAAATTGAACATTTTGGAGGCGACTGAGCCCATCGAAATGGCGACAGCCCCAGCCCGAACTTAAGACAATTTAAATGATGGCATTTGAAAATGTTGTGTTCCAATGCCAAAAGTACGCACATGCACGAGTCAGTGGCATCGACGGCGACCAAATGGACGCGGTCGGATTCTCTTTTGGGGTCCAATTCGGAAGTGAACCGCTGCAAAGCGTTATAATCGGAGAAAATGTGGGGGGAATGGTCAAATCTGAGAAAGCAAAATATTTATAAACATTGAATTGGCCATTTTGGCATTTCCCACTTCACTTTCCCCTCACAACGGACGACCCATTCGGCCGCGGCCCTTTCGGCACCAATTTCTTTGACCCTTTGGGCATCATAACTTGAAAACAAAAATTATGAAATTATATTGTGTTAAATTCATTTAAAATAATTAAAAATTTAAATAAATTTTGGAATAATTCAGTAAATTAAGCAAGCCCCACTAATTGAATCCATGGATGAAACCACGGAGAAATGGGAAGTCAGGGGCACCCAAACGCCGTTTGAAGGCATCAAAAGCAAAGCCAATGAAAGGACGCGCCATTCGGAAAACGAAAATATATTATTAAAGTCATTTGCGAAAAAAATTATTAAGGCATTTAATTGCTCTTCATCCATAATTACAAAAATATTCATGGTCAACCAACACATAAAATTTGTTATGTATTTTAGGCATTTGGGAACAATGAAATTTGAAAAAAACAATTCTCGAATGGTGCTTTTCCCCCTTTTTCCTCCGCTTTCTTCTCATGTCCGTCCGTTCTCTTCCCTCTCGGCCTCGTCGTTTGGCACTTCGCTCTCCTGTTCCCACTCCTCGTCGTCTAAATCGGCGATAGGAAATCGTAAAATGGCAGCGACACCAGTCTAAAACAATTCGTCCGTCTTTTTGTTGGATGCCTATGGCAATTAATGCCAACAAAACCCACCAATTGGGTGAGTTGCTCTCCGGTCACGTGCCCGAGAAAATTAGCACATTGGCACCCTAAAAAAGAGAAAAAATATATAAAGCGGTGGCCAATAAGCTTCATTCTCGCCTGATCCTTGACGCTCTCCACAAGGTCCACTTATTTCCTCCTCTGGGCAATTTCTTTGGACCTTTAAATGTTTCTGCCAATTATTTCCATGCCAAATTCATTCGCCTGCCTGAACAACGAGTCGGACACCATCAAAGTGTCGATGGACTGTTGTTCGCGTGCGTGCACCACGTGTCTGTACCCGTAGATGGCCTTCTGTGGGTCGGTGCACATCAGCTCCATGAACGTGTTCAATGCCTTAACTTCGGCCTGTGCCTAAAATGACCTAACATTGGAAAATGCCATTTTTCCAAAAATCAGTGCCTTCGTATCGCTAAGCCGTTGGCTGACAGTGGCGTCCGAAAGTGCTTCTTTTAGCGCGTGTTTGAAGCCGCTTGACGAATGGACGAGCACAAATTTACCTCTGTGCGGGGCGAACTGCTGCTTTAGCCCTTCGCGTTCGATGTACTGCCAGAAAAACTCGATGAACTGATCGCGAAGGAATCCCGGACTATCGACAACAACGCATTTGATCAGCTGAAAATCGGCGAGAGATTTTGGCAGTGAAAAAGAGATGGGGGGGGGGGGGGAAAGTCACTTCGATGTTCACGTGCCGAACAAATGCGGCACAAATTGCATTCATAAAGGCGACCAAACTTTTGTCATGTTGCGAGGACAGTCCCTTCCGTTTGCGAGCGATCTGAAAAAAACAAACAATTTTTAATTACTAAAAAGACAATTAAATAAATCCCGTTCCGACCAACCTGCATGTCAATTTTGGACTTCACCACGGTCATTGAAGAACCGATCAGACAAACATTCGCAAGGCCTTCATGCATTACCTAAAACATTTTCGGGAAAAGTCACGACGGAATGTCAATAATAATTTTTTAAATAATTGATTATTGCCCCTCTCCCCGTAAAATTTCAAAACGGAAATGAGATGTAAAATATTTGTGCATTAAATGCTAATCAGAAAGTGAAGCACACAAAGCAAAATGCGTACAATGCCAGCCACATCGGCTTTGTTTGCGATATCCGAGCACAGTTCCAACCTGTGCAAGTCCATGGCGTCCCAACACGGCTTCTCCAGGGTAAAGACGCGGTTCAGCTCGAGGTCCAAAGTGTGGTAGGCACCCAACTGGGAAAAATAAGCGAAGTTACGATATTTAAGCAAATTCAGCTTAGCAACCCACTTTTACGTGCTGATTTTCTTTGATATTTTTTCCTAAAATTAAACAAATAATGAAAAGCTAAATTAAAATAAAAGCCTTTTAAATGAAAAGTGTCAACGGACGTATCAAAGTTAATTGTCTCCACTTCGATTGTCAGAGTTCTGTAAATGAAAAGTGAAACAATGGCAAAAAAGAGGGGTGCACCCCAAAATCTCGCCGCCGGAATCTCGCCGGCCAAAATCTCGCCGGCCGGAATCTCGCCGAGACAAAATATCGCCGCCGAAATCTCGCCGGCCAAAATCTCGCCGCAGAAATTTCAAAAAAAAAATTTCAAACTTAGAAATTTTTCAAGGAAAAAATTCTTAGAAAAATTTTTTTATAAGAAAATTTAAATAAAAAAATTGTTGAAAAATTTTTCAGCAATTTTTTTTGAAATTTTATGAAAATTTACTGTTTTTTTTTAAAAATTTTCAAAAAACTTAGCAAATAGTTTTTTTTTGGAATTTTCTTATAAAAAAATTTTCTAAAATTTTTTCCTTGAAAAATTTCTAAGTTTGAATTTTTTTTTTGAAATTTCTGCAGCGAGATTTCAGCCGGCGAGATTTTGGCGGCGAGATTTCGGCCGGCGAGATTCCGGCGGCGAGATTTCGGCGGCGAGATTCCGGCGGCGAGATTTCGGCGGCGAGATTTCGGCTGCGAGATTTCGGCTGCGAGATTTCGGCTGCGAGATTTCGGCGGCGAGATTTCGTCCCGTCCCCAAAAAGGTGTAATTTAAAAGAAAAGAACAGCCTCAAAAAAGGAGCTTTTCTTGTAGAAGTACATGCAAAATGGTCTAAACTTATTTATACCTCGAAAATCGGATTAGTCCTTCAGTTTCCACAATGAATTTACTTCCCTCGCCTCACATTTGTATCCGTTGGCTCGTCTTCGACCCGGTCGATGTTTCATTGGTCACTTTGCGCATCGTCGAACTTCGCACCACGTCGCCGACCCTCACCTTAATATTTCATTGTTTGTGAAAATTTGTAAACAATTTTTACCAAATTGTAAATGTGCCACATGTCCTCGTCCTCTTCACACATCAAACGGACAAAACTTAAGCAGAAAAACGGAATAGAAAAATGCATCAAAATTTACCCGGAAGAATCCTTTTGTACGAAGCGAATTCGTCGTCCGTCGGCGGATCGGACTCACTGTTGTCCATCGCCCTCTCGGCCTCCGCCTGTCTACGTGCCTTGCGCTGCCTTTCTTCGAGTTGGTTCTTCCGCTTGTTCGCTTCGTCCCAATCCCCGTCCTCCATCAGTCGTTGGTCGGGCCTTCGTCGTGAATCCGTTGGAGCGACGGAATCGTCCGGCTGATTCATTTCGATGGCGAGTTTAGTGAAGTTGTATTGTGAAGAGTCACCGCTAAAATGCCTTTTAAAAATGGAGTCCATTTATAATTAATTACAAAGGAGCGTTTGCTGTCCAAATTCGTCGTTTTTCGCCCATTTGAATCACCAAATTGCCCTTTTCATCCTTTCTTCTGCCAACGACACTTGCAATATTTACGTGTTCATTCCAATAGCCTTCAAGACAAAAATGAGGCACTCCCATCCCGTCAAAAATTACACCTTCAACCTTAAAATGAAAGGAATTGAAATATCTCACAACTTGGAAAACTTTTCTTGGTCTGTTCGATGAAAAATAGCTGTACGCGTTGAACTTGAG
>CP049708.1:17889134-17907690 GCA_004148225.2 Heterodera glycines | reverse complement strand
TTTCCGCAACTGGAGACCTACTTTTTCGAGCATAGCTCGTCAAGACGAATCGATTGGTATATCATTTGTGCCATTTTTTTCACATTTTTTGTACAAAATCGATTCAATGCTACTAAATGGCATAAAAATTGAGTTTTTGACTTTTTTTAAAGTTCGGATTCGAAATGGGTCAAAACGGATGCCGGATTATTAATCAGCGACCGAAAACTTAAGAAAAGGTGTTCTACCCGACTCTTTTGAAAATTGTAATTTTTTCAACAAATTTATGGGGGACAAACCATATAAGAGCCGAGTATTCTTCTCTTTTATCGAATAATATGGTAGTTCCCTATATAAGAATAATATACCCCAGTTTCAAGCTTAAAAACTAATTTAAGACTTTCTAGCGAGTGTTACGGGGCGCGAGTGGGGTCAATCGACGTGGAATTTTAAGGGCTATAAGGAAAAACTATCGGCATCCCAATCGGTTAAGAATTGTTCGAACTGTGTTCGAAAAACGAGTCAAAATTTGCACTTTTTTGAGATGTTCCATTTTTGAACGCTTTTTGCATACCTTAAAAGTGGTCAAATCGAAACAATTTGCCTCAGTCTACAAAGTCTGGGCTTTCGAATGATACCAGGGTTGTTTTGGTCCGGGTCCGGGAAGTGCCCTAAAAAGGGAGCTCAAGCACTTTTGGTCGGGATTTCTTCCAAAAAAGAAGGAAAAGGAAAAGGGAATTAAATGGAAAGGAGGCAAGTGACTCTGTGGTCAAGTGGTTAGTGTGCCTGACTTTTGTGCTGTGATGGCTTAGGGTTCGAGTCCCATTAATTTATGGGATTTTCCCGTCAAATATTATATTTAAATTATTTGGTTTTAAATTTGTTTTTAATATTTTTCCTATAAAAAATTTTATGGGTTTATAAAAGAGAAAGACATAATAACAACTTTTGGATAAAAATTGATTACTTTCCTTCTTTCCTTTTTTTTATATGTAATGCACACTCGCCAGTGGTCTTTAACCTCGCCTTTTCAATAAGCAAAAAATGTCTCCTCCTTTTCATTCCCCAGTTCATTATCAATTGTTCCATTTACATCATCAGTTTTTTACTGCTCCTACTTTTATTCAATAAATATTTCCAACTAAATTATTGCTGTTTTAATAGCATAAATTTTTAGTTTTTGCCTTTGGTGGTGGTGGGCGTAGGCTCGGGTCCCACCTATTCTGGGTGTTTTCATCCATTATTTTATTACATTTTTTGAATGATTTTATTTTTTTTAAATTAATTAAGTTTATTAAAAATAATTTATTTTAAATATTAAAAATAATAATTCTTTCTTCCTAATTTAGCCCAAAAATCTATTGTTTGACCTTTTTTGTGCAAAATCATTTAAAAAATGGAGACAAATTAATAAGTAAGAGGAAGTGGAAGAGAAAGTGGAAGAGGAACAGAAAGCGGAAGAGAGAAGAGGAACAGAAAGTGGAGGAGAAAGTGGAAGAGGAACAGAAAGCGGAAGAGAAAGTGGAAGAGGATCAGAAAGTGGAAGAGAAAGTGTAAGAGGAACAGAAAGTGGAAGAGAAAGAGGAACAGATTGCGGAAGAGAAAGTGGAAGAGGATCAGAAAGTGGAAGAGAAAGTGTAAGAGGAACAGAAAGTGGAAGAGAAAGATAAAGAGGAAGTGGAAGAGAAAGTGGAAGATGAACAGAAAGCGGAAGAGAAGAAGAGGAACAGAAAGCGGAAGAGAAAGTGGAGGGAACCGGCGAGGGACACCCACTTATTGTAGAATTTGAAAGAGGGACGGAAGCCTGAAAAAGATGGAACAAAGACAATAGGGAAGAGAAAAAGAGGGATGGAAGAGAGACAATGTGAACGGAGTAGAGAAAAAAGGTATGGCACAGAGATAATAGGGAAGAGAAACAAAGGATGAAACGAACGAACACCTGGCGAGTGCGCGAAGCTATTGTCGAAACAAGCGTAGTTGATCAGAGCGTAAGAGCAAAGGAAAAAGTTGGAGATCAGTGGGGCGATCATATTGAGGTTCCCTTAAGAAGAAGAAAGCATTTATATGATCAATTAGCATATAAAAGCTTACCGATCAGAATGACTGCCACGGCGATGGCAGCGGCGAGAAAAAGCGCCTGCCGGGGCTCTTCGTTTGGGCCGTGGCCACGGCCAAAGCGATTTATGTAAGGGAAAAGCCGATCACGGCACACAGCCTTAGGGGAAATTCAAGCAAAATATTGAAATTGGGAGAGGAACGGAGGAACGAACGAACACCTGGAAAATTTTGGGTGCGCCGACCATGGAAACCAAAGCTGAGCTGAGAGTGGAGGCGATGACTCCGACAGTGACCAAAGGACCCCAGGCGGAGCCAAGCTCAATGATCTGAGGAAAGAAGCGGCAAATGAATAAGCGGAAAATAGAGAAGCAAAATGGGGGGAAATGGGGGAGGAGGGATGAAGCGGGATTAAAGCCATAAAAAAGGATAAATAATAAGAGAAAAGAAGGATTTAGTGGAGGAAATAAAAGGAAGAAATACAAAATAGAAAAAAATCAGACCAAAGAGTGCACCTGAAAATAGTTGATCAGTCCGTAGGGACAGCTTTGATTGTACGCGCATTGGGGCGGCGCATAGGAAAAGACGGAGGAGGACAAAGTTTCAATTTGGTGGACCATCGGCTGAGTTTCGTTGGCCACAGAATCATTGGACAGGGAGACGAAAGTGGAAGAGAAAGAGGAGATTTGCTCCAAAAGCACCTGAAGGGAAGGAAAGCGATGGCACCGGTGGGGGCGGAGGGGGGAATTGGGCACAAATGCCGCAGAAGATGAACAGAAAGCGGAAGAGAAAGTGGATGAGGAACAGAAAGTGGAAGAGAAAGTGTAAGAGGAACAGAAAGCGGAAGAAAAAGTGGAAGAGGATCAGAAAGTGGAACAGAAAGTGGAAGAGAAAGATAAAGAGGAAGTGGAAGAGAAAGTGGAAGATGAACAGAAAGCGGGAGAGAAGAAGAGGAACAGAAAGTGGAAGAGAAAGTGTAAGAGGAACAGAAATGGCAAATGGCCAAATTGGCATTGCCAAATTTGTTATGGTCCGACGCCCCTCCATTCACCTCGGGGTCGCGCAGGTCCCCGCTGATGTTGGCACCCGCCATAATGCCAGTGGCGGCGGGGAAGTAAACGGCAAAAACGGTGAAGAAGCTGTAATCGTCGCGAAACTGCGGCATCAAATTCTCTTTCACTGTTTCCACTGAGAAAGCAACAGAAAACTGCTTTGCAAAATAAAGCCAAAAAAGGCACTTTTAAAGCCGGTGATTCCTTTCTTTTGCTGCTCTTCATTTTTGGCGGAATAAAAGTGCCAATGCTAAAAAGGACAAATGCGCAAATTAAGCCTAACTAAAGGACAAACGGACGAACATATGGAAGTGGAAGAGGAACAGCAGCAAAACGAGGAAAAACATCTGAGAAGCGAAACGCAAGAGGAACAGAAAGCGGAAGAGCTAATTAATGGCCAATTATGCCCCTCTCCCTCCTCTTCCGCGTTGAGAGTGTTCACCTGCATTTTGCTTTCAAAGCTTAGCCCCACCAAAATAATCACGACAAGAACTGCACATGCGACCAATGCGATGATGCGAATGTCGTTTATGTCGCCGTCCAACTAAAATTTGTAAAAAAAAATATTTCAAAATTTGAATTCCATGCCAGAAAAATTCCGTGGTGTTTCAGCAAGTCGCGGACCGTCTCTGCAAATCCAACCTAAAGATGAGATGCCGATTCACAAATTGGATAAATTTTCACCGACCAAATACATCGCCGCACCGACGGCATTGAGAAAGAGGAAGAGGAAGTGGAAGAGAAAGTGGAAGAGGAACAGAAAGCGGAAGAGAAAGTGTAAGAGGAACAGAAAGCGGAATAGAAAGTGGATGAGGAACAGAAAGTGGAAGAGAAAGTGTAAGAGGAACAGAAAGCGGAAGAGAAAGATAAAGAGGAAGTGGAAGAGAAAGTGGAAGATGAACAGAAAGCAGAAGAGAAAGTGGAAGAGGAACAGAAAGTGGAAGAGAAAGTGTAAGAGGAACAGAAAGTGGAAGAGAAATATAAAGAGGAAGTGGAAGAGGAACAGAAAGCGGAAGAGGAACAGAAAGCAGAAGAGAAAGTGGAAGAGGAACAGAAAGCGGAAGAGAAAGCGGAAGAGAAATTGGATGAGAAAGATAAAGAGGAAGTGGAACAGAAAGCGGAAGAGAAAGCGGAAGAGAAAGTGGATGAGGAACAGAAAGCGGAAGAGAAAGTGTAAGAGGAACAGAAAGTGGAAGAGAATGCGCTTTTGGCGATGCTTAATGCTTTTCACCTTGGACGCGTCACTTTCGCTGCGAAGAGGAACAGAAAGTGGAAGAGAAAGTGCAAGAGGAGTCCGCTGTTGGCCCTCCAAAATTTGAGGAACAGATAGTGGAAGAGAAAGATAAAGAGGAAGAGGAAGTGGAAGAGAAAGTGGAAGAGGAACAGAAAGCGGAAGAGAAGAAGAGGAACAGAAAGTGGAAGAGAAAGTGTAAGAGGAACAGAAAGTGGAAGAGAAAGAGGAAGAGGAACAGAAAGCGGAAGAGAAAGTGGAAGAGGATCAGAAAGTGGAAGAGAAAGTGTAAGTTGAACAGAAAGTGGAAGAGAAAGATAAAGAGGAAGTGGAAGAGAAAGTGGAAGAGGAACAGAAAGCGGAAGAGAAGAAGAGGAACAGAAAGTGGAAGAGAAAGTGTAAGGCTGACAGAAAGTGGAAGAGAAAGATAAAGAGGAAGTGGAAGAGAAAGTGGAAGAGGAACAGAAAGCGGAAGAGAAGAAGGTCGGATGGATTTTCTGTTAAATTTGTAAGAGGAACAGAAAGTGGAAGAGAAAGACTTTTTGTGCCTGATTTTGCCTCCGGGGCTGCTCCATGCATGCTCTTTTTATCTAATTAATTTTGATAATTTCTTTTTTGTTTTGTTTTTTCTCCCGACTTAGAACGAGAAATAGGAAGAGAAAGTGGAAGAGGAACAGAAAGCGGAAGAGAAAGTGGAAGAGGATCAGAAAGTGGAAGAGAAAGTGTAAGAGGAACAGAAAGTGGAAGAGAAAGATAAAGAGGAAGAGGAAGAGAAAAAGCAACAAAGGGAATGAGGAAGGAACAAAAAAAGAAGAGAGCAAGAGAAAGCGAGAGTGATGAAATGAAATGGGAAGGTAGAAAGGAGGAAGAAAGGGGATGAGAAAGAGGAAAAGTAAGAGAGAGATTTTAAGTGATCGTATTAAAAATTTGAATTTTAAGAAAAAGTTAACTGAATTCCCGGCCATTAAAAAATCGGTTGCCTTCTTACATATAAAAGTTTTTTGGCGCGTAGCGCCCTCTAGAGACAGTGTTAAATAGCGAAGCTATTTCAATTTAAAAAAAATAAATTAAAATCAATTACTTTCAGTGCCCTACGGGCACTGGTTCCCTATATAAGAATAATATACCCCAGTTTCAAGCTTAAAAACTAATTTAAGACTTTCTAGCGCGTTTTACGGGGCGCTAGTGGTATAATTCGATAGGGTTTTGGACTGGCTATAAGGAAAAACTATCGGCATCCCAATCGGTTAAGAATTGTTCGAACTGTGTTCGAAAAACGAGTCAAAATTTGCACTTTTTTGAGATGTTCCATTTTTGAACGTTTTTTGCATACCTTAAAAATAGTCAAATCGAAAATCGAAACAATTTGCCTCAGTCTACAAAGTCTGGGCTTTCGAATGATACCAAAATTGTTTGGGTCCGGGTCCGGGAAGTGCCCTAAAAAGGGAGCTCAAGCACCTTTGATCGGGATTTCTTCCAAAAAAGAAGGAAAAGGAAAAGGGAATTAAACGGGGAGGAGGCAAGCGACCCGGTGGTCAAGTGGTTAGTGTGCTTGCCTTTGGTCATGGGGTGTCATGGGTTCGATTCCCCAATGTTCATTTATAGCTATTTTATTTTTAAAATTTTCAAATTCTATTTTTCATTCTAATGAAGTTTAATGAGTAAAAAAAGAGAAAAAAGGTTAATTTTGTTGTCTATGGTCTCAATGAGAATTGATTGTGTTTTATTTTCTCTTTTGTTGATGCGTATCCTACTCACTATGATCTTTGACCTCGTCTCTTCTACCAGCATAAAAGCAATCTATTCTTCTCCACATTTCCTTAGTGTCTTCACTATTCATTTGTTAATTCACAATACCGTTTTTCCTTAACTGACGATAAATCCTATTTTTAATTCGATAAATTTTGAAATTATTTTATTTTGGTTTTACTTGGAAACAAATCTGTTATAATTAGGCATTTCTTTTTTCAGATTAAATTTATTACTATTTTATGCCTAGAAAGAGATATTTAACGACCGGTCAAGAGCGGAAACAAAAACGCGAAGCAAATTCGCGTCTTCGGAACATTTTGACCTCTTCCGAAGCAGGGGCGTCTTCGTCTTCCAATATTGACACAAGACAAGAAGAGTCCGAAACTCCTATTTTCTGTGACCTGGAGCAGGACAATTTGACCACAACGCCGATGACAAAAAGCCGAAAATTGGATCAACCATTTTCGGCATCAATGGCTCCATTGACTCAAGCTCAAACTGAGCAAGGGCGCATTGACTCTTTATCAAGTGACACCCAATTGGAAAATGAAGCAATTTTGGTCCAAGACAGGGATGTCGCCCAACAAAACAAGGACCATGGTCAGTTTTCATACTTTGACACATATACAGATTAAAACCATTGAATTGAAATATAATTCAAGTTGAAGGACCAATGAAAAATGCCGGGGGACGCCCGCCAAAAAATACCAGGGGCCCAGGCCGAACGAACATAACAAACACTGCTGGGAATGTTGGCACTCCTTTGTTTGCTGACAGCCCGTCCGGCAGGGGCGACAGTGGTGTCAATTCACGTAGAATTGTGGTCGGATCTTTGGTCCATTCTAACATTAATCATTTATTTTAGTTACGATCCAAACATATATGCCAAATCGAAGAGCGACTTTACAAAGTTCTTTCCGATTATTCTCAACGTCCTTGGCCCTTAAAGAACCAAGGTAGGCTTTGAATATTTTTCAGTCATTTTTCAGCTATTATTATCATTTTAAGCCAAACGTAATTGGACTCGCTGCAGGGGCGACTGCGCATGTACATCTGTTGCACAATGTCAACAAAATGCGCAGGCTTACATTGCTGCTTCCAAATATGACAAAGCCTTTACACCAAAGAAGACGATGCCGAAAAAATTGTCAAAAATTCTCAAACAATGTCATCATAAGCATGCTTGCGCTTCTGCAGGGGCGCATCACAGAGTAAACTACCGTTACCTTTTTCTTTTCTTTTCATTTTTGCAGGTTGACTATTATGACAGTGGCCAATTCGGCGATGCAAACTGTCAGCATTGTGGTGCTGTTTTGCTAGCCAGTGAAGCATATGCAATAAGAAAGCAGGGGCGTGTGTCCCCTTGCTGTTCAAATGGCCAGTGTCACACCGAACAAATAAAGGCAGAATTCGATGAATTGCAGAACACTCCGCAATTATTGAAAGATTTGGTTGGAGCATCAAATGAGCGTATCCGTGAAGAGTTTCTGGACAACACGATGCCACTCAACAACACTTTTGCGTTTGCATCTGTCCACAGTGAGAAGGCGCCTGCTGATCAAATGGCAGGCAGAATGGACACGTTAAATACAATGGTAGAAGTATTAAACTTGCATTTATTCAATTTAAATTAAGGCGAATTTTCGTTCATGCTCAGCGACCTTATCTCTCCGCAGGGGCGTCGCCCGACTTTTGCGCAAGTGTACACACTAATGCCAGAGGAAGCATCGAAGCTGCGTTCAGAAAATATTACCGAGGCGTTAACGAAGAATATTCGACACGAGATTATTGAAAAGTTGGAGCACCTGATGCGTGAAAACCCTTTCGGCCAAACTTTTGTCACCGCAGGGGCGAAACTTGCGGAGGCCACGGAACGAAATGGCGGAACTGTGCCACATTTTCAAGTAATAGTATTAATTCTATTTTGCATACATGATAGAGTTAAGGTCGTTCTTTTGACTAATCGTGATCTGAACATGGATGTGTTTCGCAACCGTACTGATTGTACAGTTATCGAGCGAGTTGATGCACCCACTGCACAACAAGTGGCTGTGGTTTGGGTACAAGAGGACGGTCTCGCACCCGAAGTTAATGGTAAAGCGCGACTCAATTGCTTTCTTCATTCCGTTTTTCAGGGTTTTGGCTCAGCGACAAGGCAGGAAAAATGAGAGAATTGAAAAGCGGAATGCCACAACTTGACCCGTGCTGTTTTCCATTGCTGTATCCTAAAGGCACTGCAGGATGGCGTTGGTTTATGAAGAAGGCAGGGGTGCAGGGGCGTTCGGTATATAAGCAACCATTTGTTTTGTACATTTTTTAGTCATTTCATCTGTTAAGTGTGCCGCCGTTAAGCCTGCTGAAATGCCCGCAACAACAACTTGCATCCCAAATGACAATGCTGACACGGTCGAAGAACGGCAAATTGACGAAAGAGAGACCCAATTTGACCTAGAGACTGATATGGACAGTGAGCAGGGGCGTCATTCGAAAGTGACGTATGAAGTTCTTTATTTTATGTGTAATTTTATCTGTTTTTGTTAAGCCAATGATTGCTCCAATTGACAGTGTTTTGGAACCCGTTTTTGGCGTCCCTCCGAAGAAACGAGAACTTGGCGTGCGGAAGCCCGGACCTTTGGAAAATATTTCAGCAATGCGAAGAGGGCACGGCTCCGAATCGGGTAACTGAAAGGGAACGGAGGATTTGGCCAAATTGGTGCATCCATTGCCTGAACGGAATATTTTGTCATCGCTGTACTTAATCGAATTGAGCGCAATGAGATGGAGCATATCAAGGCAATCCAGCAACGGAAGAACTACCGTCAAACTCTTGCTCGAGATTACATCAAAGCCATTGAGCAAGGACTTCAGCAGCAGGGGCGCAATGCCAAATTAGGCAGCGTCTTTTTAATGCCTCACACGTTTGCTGGATCAAGGCAGTACTATCAACAAAAATATGCTGATTTGATGACTGTTGTTCGTCATTTGGGAAATCCAACATGGTGATAAAATAATTTATTAGTAATTTTTAATACTTTTTCAAGGTTTGTCACATTCACCGGAAACCCAAGCTGGCCGGAACTTAAAGAGGCTTTGCAGGGGCGGCAACAATATACGCACCGCGCTGATATTGTTTGTAGAATATTCATGGACAAGGCAGCTGAGTTCATTCGTGATTTGGTGGAAAAGAATGTACTTGGAAAAGTGGCTGGATGGTGTTATAGTGTCGAACACCAAAAGCGGGGTTTTTCTTTATTTTAATTTTGTTTATTTATTTTCTTATTTAAAGGAATGCCGCACATTCATATGCTTCTTATTCTGGAGGAGCAGGGGCGAATAACTACCCCTGAGATGGTTGACCAATTTGTATGCGCGAGAATACCCGCTCTTCCTCCTATGGAAGATTTGTCTTCTGAAGCAAACCAACAACGTCGTCTGTGGCACTATGTTACAACGATGATGTTGCATAATTGCAACACGGCCTGCCTTGAGCTAAATGAGCAGGGACGACCGAGATGCCGCAAACATTTCCCGAAACCGTATTCCGACTTAACGGAGCTTTCAGGTAGACTATTAAAAATCCTATGTTCAAAAGGCTATCAAAAACCATCATTTAAGAAGTGCGTTATACTAATTATGTGCGATTGTCTGCTGATGTAGTTGATGGGACGTTACGTGCAGGGGCGACAGCTGTTCATCGAAGCAATTTTGCAAATGACCGACCGGAAGAGCATAAAAGGCAAGGCGGACATTGAATTTCTTCCCGAATGCCGTGGCATAAATGGCCACAGCTTAACACCGACTGACAAGCCAAAGTGTCCTTCTGATGGCACTCCTCCAACTCGCAGAGACCATTAAGCCGCTAAAGGATTAAAGGAGGAATGCGGATTGGCATATATGAAGAGCAACACACGGGCCAGGGGCGCTTTGGTTCTTGATGATAGCCGAGTGATTCCCTATAATCCTTTTTTGCTTCTCAAATATGGTTGTCACATCAACGTTGAATATGTGTTTGGGCAGAAAGCCTGCAAATACATCTTTAAATATTTGCTAAAAGGTACCGAAAGAATAACACATTATAAATATTTTAAAGTTTTTCAGGCTTCGAGAAGGCATATGTGAAGGTTATTCAACCTCGCAGGGGCGCTGATGCATCTAGCGAGGAGCTTTATGACTATGACGAAGTGGCGGCTACTTTCACGGTCCGTTATATGACGTCAATGGAGGCTTATTTGCGACTATATTCGTACCGGATTGTGTCTTTGTCTCACCAAGTATATCAACTCTCTATTCATGATGAACTTGGACAAACTATCGTTGTCGAGGAAGGCCATGAGGAGCAGGGACGAAGAATGCTCGAGCAAAACACCCGTCTTATCGCTTTTTTTGCTCTGTGCGCAAATGATCCAAATGCGGCAGATTTAACTTATGCCCGTGTGCCATATTATTATTAGTAGGTCAAAAATATTTTTCATAAATTCTTTTTTAAATAGTTGGGACCAGAAGAAACGTGATTGGCTTAAACGGAAACGTCCACTTGCTGAAGGAGCAGGGGCGCGAATGTTGGTCCGTGTTTACACAGTTTCTCCCAAACGACATGAATTGTTTGCGATAAGGTCTCAATGAAATTTTATTTTTCAATATTTTAAACTTTAGAGCCCTTTTGTTGGCTCGAAAAGGCCCGAAAAGTTTTGCCGATTTGAGGACTGTCAATGGACAAGTGTTTGGCACATTCACTGAAGCAGCAATAAATTTGCGTTTGTTGGAAGACGATTACATCTTCGCAGGGGCAATGCGAGACGCATGCACAGATAACATGGATTTCAACAAACTACAACATTATTTTGCAATGCTCATCGTTCACGGACGCCCAGCAAACCCACAAAAAATTTTTGAAGACTTTCTTGACCATATGCGTCCTCACCGATCGGGAGTTGATGACGATGACCAACAGCGCTCTCTTGCAACGCGCAGGGGCGAAGTTATGCGCAACCTGGAATACTTTCTTAATTGCATGGATACTTCATGCAGGCTGGCTTTTTACTAATCAATCTTATTTTTTTTATTTTTTAGTCAAATTGGTTTACATGGGTTGCCATCTGACTATTCATTTGCTCAGCAATCCTCGGTTCTGAGTGAAGCTCGACTTCTCGCTGATTTCTTTGGTGTTGAACAGCATAAACAACGAACTCCTGTTCAATTGGTGCTCGGGCAGATACGTTGTTTTAATGCCGACCAGCGTGCAGCTTTTGATCGTATCGCTAATGCCTTGCACGGCAGGGGCGACCAAAAATGCTTTTTTGTCGAGGGTGCAGGAGGATGTGGTGACTGATTTTTTTAACATCTTTCTTTTAATTATTTTTTAAGGCAAAACTTTTCTGTACAATTCGTTGATCCGATGGTGTTTGGCTGGGAAACCTGAAATTGATGCAGAGGAAAAGCAAATTGTGCAAGTGAGAATGGTGAATATCGCAGCAATGACCTCTGATTTGTTTATATTCAGTTACAAAGTGGCTCTGTCATTTCTGCAGCTAGCACTGGCATTGCGGCACTTCTTTTGATTGGTGGTGGCACTGTTCACAGACAGTTCTCTGTACCGAATGAAGTTGATGATAATACTACACCAAAAATGCCGTTTGAATCTGCAGGGGCGAAAAGGCTTCGCATCGTTCAATTAATCATCATCGATGTATGTATATATTGAAATATAAAAACATTTTACTGCTAAGGAAATAAGCATGTTGAGCAAAAAGGTGCTGCGTTACGTCGATCGGCTATTGAGGGATGTTTGTGCAGTTGACAAACCATTTGGAGGCAAAGTTATGGTTCTAGGCGGCGATTGGAGACAGCTGACACCTGTTGTGGAGCATGGCACGCGAGAAGATCAAGTGCAAGAAAGCATAAAAATGGACGAGCTCTTCCGGGAACATTTCCAACAAATAAGGTACTTTTAAATGTTAAATTTGATTATTTAACTTTTAAAGCTTGACTCTAAATATGCGCGTGCTTCCGGGGCAAACAGCCTTACGCGAATGGCTTACCAAGATTGGCAATGGCGAATGCGAAGCAGGGGCGAAGACCCAGCAATCTCGCCTAGAAATACCGAGGGACATGGTTACGCACGACTTGGACTCCATTATTGATTTCTGCTTCCCAAATGTTATGTTCAACGATCCAAACCGTTACGCAGATATTATCAAGGATTCTGCAATTTTGTGTCCTACCAACAACGACGTTCAGCGAATCAATGACATTGCAATTGAACGTTTAGCAGGGGCGTCCACATTATATGAATCCATTGACTCGCCACTTGATACTTCTGAACAATTCAGCACCTTCCGCTCTGATTTTAATCTTGAAGCCATTCAAAACGAAACTCCATCTGGAATGCCCCCGCATAAGCTCTTTTTAAAGGCGTGTTCTTTTATATAAAAACTTTTTTTAAATGTTTTAATTAGGCAGGGGCGCCCGTTATGCTTATCCGCAACTTGGACGTAACATGTGGCCTTTGTAACGGAACACGTTTACAAGTCAAAGCAATGTCCGATGAAAATTTACATTGTCGAATTTTGACTGGCCCTCGAGAAGGACAAGATTTTTTAATTCCACGCGTTAAATTCGAATATGGGCAGGGTCGACATCATCGCGGGTTACGTTTCCGTCGTATACAATTCCCAGTGCGCCCATGCTTTGCAATGACAGTGAATAAAGTTTCAGTATTTTTTGATTGAACATAACAAATACATTTTAGTCACAAGGGCAAACTCTGCAAAAAATGGGCCTCGTCCTAAGTGGAAAACAATGTTTTTCACATGGCCAAGTTTACGTAGCAATTTCGCGTGTGACAAAAATGGAAGGGATTCGAATTTTCTCCCCGGCTACGTGCAGGGGCGGTAACAACTATATCCATAACGTTGTTTTTCATGAACTACTTGGACAGCCTTCTAGTGAGCCTTCCAAACAATTTTTCGACATAAGTGAAAGCTGTGCAGGGGCGTCAGAAGAATATATGAATGTGTGTGACCAAGAATTAGATTTACCGTGCTAATTTATTTATATTTTAACTTTATTTTTTATTGTTTATCCATAAAATCTTTACGAAATTTTGAATAATAACCCCAATTTGATATCAATCATTTTCATAAATATTTTCACTGCATTTCAAAAAGTTAGAAGTTTTTTGGCGCGGAGCGCCCTCTAGAGACAGTGTTAAATAGCGAAGCTATTTCATTTTTTAAAATAAATTAAAGCCAGTTTCATTCAGTGCCCCGTAGGGCACTGGTTCTAAATTAATAATATTAATGTAATTGTGCAATCATTTCCTGTTACTTATTTAGTACTCTGATTATACTCTCGATTGAAGGAGAATATGATTCTGACGAAAATTTTTAACTTGAATATATTTACAATAATGATAAAAAGGTAAAATTTTTTTGTCTTATCATCGTCTTTCCAGTGCATAATTAAATTGGCTAGAAAATTTGCGATTTGCGCGTGCCTTTTGCATCTGTTCGAGTGTTTTGGCCACCCTTTTCAGTGTTTTTTTGTCGAACAGTTTGGCCTTGGGATTTAACTTTCGCAAAAACTGCCCGCCCCCCCCCTTTCTCACCACTAATCTCTCCCGCGACTTTTCGCTCTTCGGTTTTGGCCGTTCCCTCGCCGTTTTCTTTTTCTTCCTTTTTCCCTTTTTCTTCTTTGTGGTTGTCTTCTTTTTCCTCCTTTTCGTTGCTTTCTTTTTCACTTTTTTGCTGTTTTCGGTTAGTTTTACCCCTGTCGCTTCTTGTAAATCTTGTAAAAATTCCGCCTCGCTTTCTTCCCGCTGTTCGTCCGCTTCGTCTGTGCTATTTTGCAGGTGTTCGTCCTCATCTCTGAAATTTAAATTGTTCGATGTTTTTTAGTTGGTTTTGTTTTCCCCACTTTTGCTCTTTCTGTGGAAATCCCATTTCGTCTCTGTCAATGATTGGTCCGTGAAGTGCGCATCGCTCTCTTTCCATTCGTGGGCATAATTTTCCGCTGGGGAGGGGCGCTCGACAGCGTTTTTTGGTCGGAAGCATTTGGCCAACGAAAGTGATCTGTCGGGAACGATACGCTTCAGCATTTTCAGTGGGCACATTGTCAGCGTCTCTTGAATGGGAAAGAAAATTTCTTAATTGACCATTAATTAAATTAAATTAGATTATTTACTCACTCGTCCATTGGTCTCCAAAAGTGATGGCCTTCCGCCTGAACTCTGACCCTCTCTGCCGGCTTTATGTGCTCCTCTCCCCAATATTTCAAATCGAGTCCCATCGCCAATTTTGGAATGCGTTTCTTCCCATTGATTTCGTCGCTTTTCCGTCCCTTTTCCTCGTCCTCTTTTGGCTTTTCCTTTTGCACTTTTAATCCACTCGGACCAGGCCGTTCATCGAGAATTATTGCGCACTTCGCTTTTTTGTCGCTGCTTTTGTTGCAATCATTATGTGAAAAGTCGGGTTCATATCCTTAAATAATGGTTTTTAAGGACAATTGTCCTTTACTCGGACCCTCTTTCTCCTCAACATCGACAAAATCCGAATCGTCGTCCCCTTCGTCGGCGGACGATTCTTCGCCCTCCGTTTTCCGCTTCCCCTTTAACTCGCGACATTTCTGCAAATCCTCGCCCAAATTTCGTTTTGCGTCGATTATTCTGCGCATCACTTCCGATGAGTCACCGACCGATGCCAATTTTTTGAGCCTAAATCATTGCTAATTCACTTTAAAAGGTTTTAACGAAGGTTTTGGAATATTTTAATTGAAACGTCAGTTTATTTTTATACAGATGAAATGGCCTTTTTATTGCTTGACTTGCCATTTTCCAAGCTTAGACCACCAAATCTCCAGCTGTGCCGTAGTATCAGTGAGTTGGCTGAACAATGCCTCGTTTTCGTAATTTTGTTCGATGTTCGATTCCGTTGGATTTATTGAAACAGTCACCGCGGATGACGGTCCAAATCCATGCAATTGTTCCTGCATTTTACCAAAATTATGAAACATTTAAAAGAAAAAATAGCTGTCAAAAGTTAATAATTACTTTTTGATTTTGCGATGAAATAATTGAAACGGCCCCATTTTCATCGTCCAATGGACAAAATTTTGGAAAAATCATTTCGACGACATTTCGCGACTCCACCAAAAGGCGTTCAATTTCCGGGCGCGATTCTCCGAATAATTTGGAAACATTTTCGGTAACTTTCCGCGCGTTAATTTCTCGTTGAAATTGCTCTCGACTTTCCCTTTCTCGGTCAATCTTGAGACAAGAGTGTTAAAATATTAGACAATTCGTTCGATAAATCAAAAAAAGACCGAAAGTTCGACTCGCGAATTCTCCCAGTCGATACTCTTTGAGTTTTTCAAAAAGTGTTGCAGCTTTTCCAACTTTCCATAACCAGCGCCGAATTTCTCGACCCAACAACGCAAAGTCGCGAGACTCTCTTTCTTCAGCAAATTGGCCGCTTCCGAAGGTTTGGGCAAAGGATAACGCAAAGGGTCAATTTCCAAAGTGTAAATGAGGAACTCCTAAAAGAAATCACAAAAATAAACAGCAAAAACACACGACGGACCTGAATTGAATTGGTCAGTTCCGCGCGGAAATTGTGGGAACGTTGGAAAAAGTGATTGGCAATGAAAAGTGCTGCCAGCCGTACGTCGCTGTCATCCCTTCGAAAGTGGCCGAAAAGAGTGTCGACAAATGCGGGAATGATTTTCCCATTGGACTTGACCACTGAGACGAGTTCTTTCAGTGGCGCCCCTTTCAATTCCTTTTTTTGGTAGTCAAACTGAAGAAATTTAGTGTTTCTTTTAAAAATCAATTATTTAACTTCTTTTATCAAGTGGGCTACAGAACGTTTTATGGTGGTCAAGTCCGTTTCCATTTAATCGCACATTAAAAAAAATTACAGCGCAAATAAACAATCTAATAAATCAATTAAGGTGAGAGATATGTAGGTAATTAAGATTAGTCGATTAAAGAATTTTTGATTGGACTTCATTAAGTTCCATAATTATTTTGGTTGTTTCAATTATTGTTAATTAAAAAAATCAAAAGAAAGCGCCAAAATGAAAGACGTGCTCATTCTGCACAACATTAATCAGGTAGATCCAAGAGATTTGTATTGAATGGTTTAAGTGTTTGGAGGTGCGGGTCGGGGGTGAAAGGACAGACAATTGCAGTAATATTTGCCACTGATTGTTTCTTTGATTTCACACAGATTGTTCAAGTGGTGGACGATGATCGGACTTTTTGTTTATTGGGTGATCAAATGGGGAAAATCAAAGTGATGCTAATTCCAAAATTCTCACATAAAAATTTCTTAATTCAAAAGATAATGGAATCAGATGGCCACGAATTGGCCATTCTTTGCATCGAAGGACGAATTGAGCAAATTGGCATTTTTGAAGAGGTCGAAAATAAAGTGCTGTAAAATTCATAAACTCAGGCGCAGATTTCTTCCCGATTCAACTCGAAAGAATTGACCGATGTGACGAGGGTGGACTGTGGGGGAGGGAGTGTTCTGCCGGGCATGGCGGACGCCCATTCCCACCCGGTGGGAACAAGCCATTTCAAAGGGATTTGATCACAAAACAACTTAACAAAAAAGGTGTTCTCTGGCGATCGGGTGCATGAATTTGCGATGAAACTCGCTGGTGCCACTTATATGGAAGTACCGATTGGAAGCAAATGAAAATGAATGAACACATTAAAAGGTGCAAGCAGCCGGGGGCGGAATTCACTTCACAACGGAAAAGACGCGTGAAGCAACGGAAGAGCAATTGCTGGAGGACTTTTTGGAGGTGTCATTGACAGGAAAAAAGGACAATCTCTAAAATTCGACAGATTGCTCGGGAAATGCTCCGTTCGGGAACAACTTTGCTGGAGGCAAAGAGCGGCTACGGCTTAGAATTGGAAACCGAAGTGAAACAGTTGCGCGTGTTGGAGCGGGCAACAGCGCACACGCCCTTGGAAATTTCGGCGACATTTTGCGGGGCCCACGCCATTCCCCGTGGGGCAACAGAAGGCACACAAACGGAATTGATAATCCAGGAGATGATCCCGGCAATCGACAAGTTGAAACGGTCGGGCGAATTGAGCAACACGGAAAATGTGGACGTATTCTGTGAAAAAGGCGTTTTTGAATTGGACAGCACGTGAGTTGGAATTGAATGGCAGAACGGAGCCGAATTGGAAACTAATGATTTAAGACGACGCATTTTGGAGGCCGGGAAAGTCATCGGACTTCGTGTCAATTTCCATGCGGACGAACTTTTCCCGTTGGGCGGTGCAGAATTGGGCGCAGAAATTGGTGTAAGGAAAATAAAAAAATTTAATTTATCTTAAATTAGTACAAATAATAGTGGACTAAATGGTGGAATTTGGTCGAGTGAAACGGTACTTTGAAAAATGGTTACAGTAAGAAACTGTAAGACCTTTCCCAGCAAGCGCATCACTTCTTCTTCCTCGTTTCTCTTGACTGTCCCCAGATATGGCCGGTCCGTGGGTCCACGTCAAATATGCACTAACAAATAAATATAATATAATAATTATTTGATTGACTCCTTTCTCCCTTTTTACTGTGAAAGTAATCCCGCAAAGGGGGTGGTACGGTATGCACTTCTTCTTCGGTGTATTGTACACTGGGATTGGACTTGCTCCGTACGAGCAGTAAACCACGGGCGTCCCCTGAGCAAAGTCAAAGCTCCACTCGTAAGGCTCTTGGGCAGCTGCAACAGCGGCTTGGGCGTCGTAAATGGGCTGTGGGGGTGGCGTGGGGAAAAGGGAGGGCAAAAGAGTGGCCAAAGTGGGCGGATGCGGCGGCAGAGTCAGCGGAGTCGGCGTTGTGAAGTACGCCTTGCAAAGGAAGGAGAATTCACATTAGTAGCAGAAAGTACACTGTCCCCCGAGACTTGTCTCGTCGTGTACTGTTGCTGTCCTCCTTGCCCTTGGCCATTTTGTCCCGCTGCCGATGCAATGTGTTGGCCTTGTTGGCGTTGTGCCGTTGACTGTGAGTAGTACCCCTGCTGTCCTTGTCCCTGTCCGTTCTGTCCTTGTCCTCCGTTGTACTGCTGCGTCCCGTGGGATGTTCCTGCTGTTCCACCATATTGTGTTCCTTGTAATTGTTGCTGTTGTCCGCCATTTCCACTAAACTGAGTTAGCTGCTGCTGCTGCTGCGTTTGTCCTCCGCTTTGCACAATCGGAATCGGCTGCTGTTGGGGCGTGCCGTACTGACCGCCCGCTCCCTGTGAAGACGAAGGCACAACGACCGTTTGCTGACCGTACGCGTAAGGCGACGACTGTGCAGAAGAGGAGGAGTACTGTGACGATTGGGGGTAGCTCCCGGAATACTGTGACTGCGGATAGTTTCCGTTGGAATAATAATAATTCCCTTGGGCGTATTGGGGCGATTGCTGCTGCTGATAGCCACTGAAAACAGTCTCATCTCATTATTTGCCACAAATGCCTTCCCTCCCCCTTTTT
>CP049708.1:17856767-17888134 GCA_004148225.2 Heterodera glycines | reverse complement strand
GATCCAGGTCCAGGTCAAATGTGAAAAAAAATCCAGGTCCAGGTCCAGGCAAAACAGGAAAAAACCTGGATTTTCCTGGACAAAATTTTAGAATTTATTATTTCAAGTGACCGATGTTTTTTTCACGTTTTCAAAAACAGATTAAATATATTTAAAAACACATTATTATTATTTATTAGATATTGTTAGATGCTTCTAAGCAAATAATTAATTTTTTCAAACATTTTTTGATTTTTAAAATAAATTTCAAAAAATCCAGGTCCAGGCCTGGATCCAGGTTTCGAGGAGCCTGGATTTTTCCTGGACCTGGATTTTCCTGGATTTTTGTCCAGGAAATCCAGGTCCAGGTCCAACATGGAATCCAGGTCCAGGCATTTTTCAAAATGTCGAGCTCTAAAGATTACTCGAGACCGGCTCTTGCACTTTTAGTTTACAAGTTACAAAGGAAAATCCTTGTTTAAATAAGTATTATGGCGTTTTGATTATTTAAAAAAAATAATTTTTTTTTGTACCTTTTACTTTTAAAATTTTCTTTTAAAATATCCGGATCTGTCTGGATTACAAAATCGCAAATTTACCCATAATGTAGTTTTAAATTCTACCTCCTTTATCTGGAATTTTTAGATTCTGTTTTTGCGGTCTTTCCAATGACAAAAGGAAAGAGTTTTGAGGATGATAACGAACCCAAATGCAGAGAGAAAGGGGTACGACCTCAAAAGAAGGATTTGCTAACTCGTTTCTTAAGAATGAGCGTCCTTTGCCTGTCGATAGTTGGCTCGGCACTCACCGCCACCTTCAAGTCTTTCCTCCCCTAAAATGCCATAAAAGCTCTCCCTTCCCTACCCACCAAAGGCCGCCGTTGCTGCCATTGAGGACCGCATGTTGTTCTTCCGTTTGTGCGAGGAGTTGGACGGCCGTGGCATTTCCTACGAGCGAGTCGTTGCCGAAAGAACCGTCGGTGGCCATTTGCTGCGACTGACCGAGTGAAAAGTGCCGAAATTCATTAACATCACTCGGACTTTAAGCATTTCTGCCTTGGGCCTTCGCCATGCGCTCGAATCTGCGGACTTCTTCAACAATTTGCTGCACTGCAACATTCGCTTGACACAGTCCTTCCCCGAGCGAAGGTCGGCCCCCCCTTTGACGCTGAATTTGTGCGCTTTTACAATTTCCAGTCAACTCGAGTGCACTTTTGTCAATCCGCCGTTGGTGCCCGATTTTAATAAGACCGAGGCGGAGGTGGAGGCCGACAGAGAAGAGTGAGTGGCTTTTTGACTCATTTGGCATTCGAATGAGAGTTGGACATTGTACAGCCCCACACTTGGGTCCAACCCATCGGCACCGTTCTTCCGCCGTCGCATTTCTCCCGTGCTAAAATGTTGGCGGCGGCTGACCAGCGACAGGACGCGGACAAAACGGACAACACACCGCAGGGAGGGGCGCCGCTGATGAGCCAAGTGAGTGAGGGGACGCATCCGCAAAAAAGGGACGAGAAAAACCAATTCGAAATAGATATCAATCGCTTCGTACCTTAACGAGCTCGGCATCTTGAAAAAAGCTTGCACCTGGGTTCCATATTGGACCTGGACATGGACCCAGGAAAATCCAGGCCTTGGCCATATCCATGCCAAACTAATAATACACCTCAAAATATTTATGGTTATTTTTGAGGATCATTTTGGGTTGATTTTGTTTAGGTGATTGCCCAGAACATTGAGGACCGACTGATCACTTACTGTCAAATTTACGTTCCGATCAGGCGATTTTCAACTGCTTACTACGCACACTTTCGGCATTTTTGCAACGTTGTTGAATAATTAATTATAAATGGTATGTTAACCAAACATTTTCAGGTCCGTACCTTCGCCTATTTCAAACTTTCGTTGGCGTACGGCGATGATCGCGAAATGCTTTTTGTTTTGGCCTGGCGTTGGCAGAAATATTCGCTTTGCTTCGGACAGGCGCCTGTGCCCGCGGGGAGCGCGTGGGACGGACGAAAAGCGGCGCGACGGTGGGAAAGGGGGGGGGGGAAACAGCCAAATTCAAAAGCGAATGAAACACACGTTTATTTAAGGGGCATTTAAAGAAATCCATTTCATCCGCCCTTTCAGTTTTTTCTGATTTTGTGCCCCTCTTAAAGGCGTTGGAATCCGCATGTGCTCGTCACTCAGTCGCTCACAGAACGTTTCAACCGCGACAAGGACCTGACTTGGCTAGTTAATTACCTGGTATTTAAATTTTCTTGCATTTTGAGGATCATTATAATTGTACCACTAATAATACCAAAAAGGAGATATTTTTTCTAAATCTCATGGGGGAGGGGACTTTTATGACAATTCATAAAGTTTTAAACAAATCTATCGGGGTTTTTGGTGTCGCTTATCCGAGACAGAAATCCATTTGATAAATTCCGAACGAATATGAAACTTATTTTTATTTTGTGGATTTTCTTTTAGAAATTATGAATCGGCATTAATAAAGCCCTTTTGATCAGATCAACACGCATCGTTCCCTTTGCTCAATTTACGATTTCGCACGCACCCAAATGCATTCCACGAAAACGGCGGCCCAAGTGCACGGCACAGAAGCCGCTTTTCCGGCTGAACTGATGGTAATAATTTAATGGGACCAAACAGTCCTTCCATGTTTCCGATGTGGCACCATCAGAGACTTTTTTCAACAAAATTTTATGATGAATTACTGTTTTTCAAAAAAAATTCAAAAACCGTTGAAATTTTTCAAAATTTTTTTTCACAATTTCTGTTTGATCCTTTCCCTCCCCCGACAGTGCCATCTCAGTGCCTTGGATGAGAGTACCATTCGTCTCTCATACGGCTCTCGGCTGGCCATGGAATTTCTTCTTCTGGACGACAACCGCGTGGCTGTCCGCGACTGCAGCGTCGGTTCCGCGCGCTCTATCGGCGGCGGCGGTCCTTCGCTGGCCGACTTTTGGCATTTTTGGCGACAAAAAATGTGTGATGGCATGTCCCCTGGGGACGAAAATGGGGAGGGAATTGGGAGACAAAGAAAGCAAGAGATGGACATGGACACCAACTACTGAATCACCATTTTTTGATATTTTATTTACAACTTTCAGTCTTTCCTTCCTCTATCTCTCTCTTTTTTCATTCATTTTCATTGTATCTTTTTTTTAAATTTGTTATCATGTTTTTCTGTCCTTTGTTTATGCCAAATGTATTTACCTAGTTATTTTTTAAGAATAAAAAATATAAAATTTGTTTTTCCCATACAAAAATTATTGGTAATGCTTTTTTGTTGTTGTCCATATGCGTTTTTTCTTCCATCGATTTGTGTTGTTCGTTTTAATATTTTTCGTGTCCACTGATTTTACTGTGCATCGAAAAGAAGGAAAAGGCGGGCAAAGGACCGACCGAAGACGCCGCCGCCGCAATGCCCGGCGGATCCTTCCCGCCCCTTCCCCCGACGACGTCAGCCACCGCCAAACCCACCAAACAGGTCGTTCGTTGTTCATTCATTCGTTCGCTGGCCGCCCCCATTCAATCGCCCGTCGATGACATTTCATTTCTCTGTTTTTCTTTGGCTTTGCTTTTTCCCCTTTCGTTGGCATTTGCCTGTTGCCCTTTTCTAATCTTTAATATTTTAAGTGCCGCCTCGGATAATCTCTTCCCTTCTCACATTGATTTTGGTGCGCTCTTTTCGACAATTACAAATATTTACTTTCTACTATAATAAAAGGAGGGCTTTCCATCAATTGAACGTCGTTCCCATTTTCCCCCATTTCTGTCTTTTGCCCCCCCCCCAAATTCGCCGCCGTTTCGTCCCTTTTTCCCCTTTTTGCGTTTTCATTTTTTAAATTATATATTTTATTAAGCGTCACCAAAAGTCCTCTTCTTCCTCCGCTTCGCATTCGCCTCATTCCGACTCCGTCCTCTTCCTGCACACCTCCGTCAACAGCACCAAACAGCAGCAACAGGAACAACACCGGCAACGGCCCGTCTCTGTCCCACCGTCAATTGGCCCTGGCGTTTTTGCAGAATTTGACAGCACCGAAGGCGGAGCAGCAACAGCCGCTGATACGATGAATTTTCTCACTGAGGTGAAAGCGCAGTGCCAAACGGTCATCCTTCAGTTCATTCACAAGCCGATGCAACTGACCACGCTCAGTTTGTTGGCCCATACCACCCTTTCTTGAAATGTCTGCATTTTTTTATGCCATTACAAATTAGTCTAAAGAGAAATGGTCCACCAAACTGAGGAGACCGGACCCTTAACTAATTTTGATGGTTTCTGTTTCAACTGTACGATTGCAGAAGAGTTCGACAACCCCCGCAATGTCCGCTTTGCTCGGCCGACAGCCGACGATCACCGAAGACGAAGAGAATGAGCGGGAGGAAGACGAGGAGCCCATTTCAATGGCAATTCAAAACATGGCAGACAGCCCATAACCCATTTGTTCCGTTGCTTTTAGCCTGATTTTGGTGCTGCGGTGACGCGCATTGTTTCCGATTTCGGCGCTGGTCGTGTCAAAAGTGAGGCGCACGAGGAAGTGATTATGATGGAGGACGATGTCCGCCACCAACAACAGCAGCAAATGCCGCGTTTTGCTGGCAAATTAATTGGCGACGGTGGCGAATGTCGCGATGGAAGTGCCGAAGGCGCCGCCCATTCGATACATTTGAAACGGGAGGAGGAGGACGCCGCGGGAGCCGAACAACAGCGGCAGAGGGAAGAAGCGGAAGACGCGGCGGATTTGGGCGCGGACGCACTCAAAGCACGGCGAGCAGCGCGGCAGCGGAAACGCGAGCCGGTGGTGGTCGGGTGGCGCACATTGGAGAAGGCAATGCGAACGACGGCCGAAGGTGGGCGACAGAAGGGGGAGCAACAGACACTGTACACGGCCAAGGGGACAAAGGACCCAAAATTAATGAAAAACAATTGGAGTGGGGAGAGAGAATTCAGATTAATTCAATTTTTCCTGACGCATATCGACACCCCTCCACAGAAATTTGTTGAAAAACATCCCGCAAAAAAATACTAATTTTTTTTGGATTTTGAAGAAAATCTGAATTTTTGCTTAATTTTGAAGCAAGCTATGATTTTCCACAAAATTTTGCGAAATTCCTTCAAATCCCCGTGTAAAAATTGAAGCATTGAACTCCCCCACCCTCATTTTTGTATTCATAAATTGAACTTGATGAATTTACTTTGAAAAGTGCAGACAGTGACATGTCTCCGCTGGAGCAATTCCTTCTCGGCTCCACGCTGCTCTCCCGTCTCTGTTCCTTCTTCGAAATGGCATTTGCCGAAGCACAGCGCCAACAGCGCGGGAAATTCAAATTGCCAATCAAAGACTACGGAGTTGGCACTGACGGAGTGATGAGCGCGACATTTCCGAGGTGATTAATCCCACAAAACAAAGCGATTGTTTTTTTTAAATTTAAAAACTTAAATTGATTGAAAATGACCAAATTGAATCGGGTTTTAACCTATTTTTTTTTTAAAGAAAGCCAAGGGGTTTACGCACCCGGTTTTTAGTTCGGGATTTCTTCGATTTCATTACTCTATTCATTCATAGAAATCCCTATTTTGCTTTTTGTTCAATTCGGATTATGGGTTCGAAATGGATCCCAACAAAATGGTTATTCTTCCATCTGAAAAATCTCCAAAAACAGACAGTTTCCAAAAAACATTCGGCGCTGTACTTTCAAATAGGAACGTGCCGAACCCGTCCCTTTTTTGTCCATGCTCTCTGATCACTTTTGTATCGCTCTCTGCTGTCCTTCAGTTACCCCATGCCCCCGTCCCTCGCTTCTTCCTCGCTGCCCAATGCGCTCGGTTCGCCCGGTGACCATTCTGTCCACCAGCAGTTTCACCCCTCCACCCATTGTATGGTTCGTCTCCAACTGTTCGTCTGTCCGCAGCAGTTCCGTTTGGTCTCCATGTTGGACTATGGTTGTGTGTCTCTTCGTCACCACTTTTCTTTGTCCATGTATCTTCCACCCAATGCCATTTTAGCCACCGGCCCCCAATGTCCGGCTGAGTCGGACGTGCGCATTTTCGAGCGATTTTTCGCCCGCGAAGTCGTCCGTATGAACAACGAATTGGCCGTGTTCGCTTTCGTCACTCTGTGCCGTTTTTGTCACCCGCCAATTTTCGCCTCCTTTGCCCAACTGATGATGGCCCAAATGGTAAGAAAAAAGGCCGAGCGCTGTTTTTGATTTATTTCGTATTGCAAAAAGGAGTCCCAACCCCGGTGGCCATGGCGTGTCGAATTGGAATTGGTACACAACGCCGAGGAATCGGCCCAACCCACGGGAGCGAACTCTCATCAGCAGCAGCAGAAGACGCAAAAGATCGTCAAAAACAGCATTCAGGCAGCAATAAAAACATAAACGAAATAGGGAGTCAAAATGAGCGACCCTTTTCAACAAGGACAGAAAAAAGGAACTGTACTTTTTTCTTAAAATTCTCTAAAAAGGTCTGGCTACTAAAGACCGTAACAGAGTCGAAACATGTCAGGGTTTTCCCGCGGTGCGTATCCTATAATCTGGTCCCGAAAAAAACAATTGACCCTGAAATCTGGTCTGGATGCATCCTGGATTGAGTTGGATCACGATTTGTTTTTCTGGGTTTGGCACAATGCCATCTTTTTTTTATTCACAAATACACTCACCAAAAAAAAGTCTTGGGACAAAAATGCCAAAATTGGCAAAAACCAATTAACTCTGCAATACTAATGCGTCTATGTCCGGTTCAGTTCATTGATCCTGAATTTTTGAGATATTCCGGGCTCTATTATCTATGTCTCTGAGCTTACAACAATTAGCTATAGCTTGTGATAGCTTCTAAAAATGCCGCGTCAACCCGTTTAGCTTGGAGACATTGAAAGAGATTCTCAGGTGCCCGACATGTGCAAACGCTTTGTGTTTGTGATTTGGTTGAGGCCGCAATGGCAAAACGGGGCAAATTGCCAACTGCAGCCAACGCAACAACAGCACGGGGCGACGAAGCGAACGGCGGCACAAGCGCAGACAAACGGCGGCGAACGACGCGTTGCGCTGCACTACGAAATTGACCTGTCCGAATTTGTTTGTTGACCCTTCCTGCTGAAGAGCCTTTAATCACCCGTTGTTTTTGATTAGTGACGAGCTGACATTGCCGCCCAACTTCCAGCAGCAGCGCATGTCCCCCGAGGAGAGTCAGGCGATCGAAGCCGTGCTCAAGGTGCGTTCTCATCGGGTGCAATATGTCCCCCGTCTCCGAAATTTTCAAACAAATTTTTCAAAACCAAAAAAAATATATATAATCAAATTTCAAGAACCAAATTCTAAGAAAAAAACCACTCCCAAAAAACAAATTTCTTAGGATAACGAATTTTTGAAGAGGTTAGGAAAATTGCCGAGGCGCCATTGGAAAAATGGGATTGCTTGTGCTGACAAGATTACCCGCAAAATAAAATTATGCTTTCACCAATGCAATTTTTAGGGACAGGGCGAATTGTGCCGGCAACAGTCCGTCGCCGACCCCTCCAAACAGCAGCAGCGACGCACCTGCTGCATTTGGCCGTGCATTCGCGCTTTGCTGGAGGGCCAACACCAACAGCAAAAACAGCCAAACCCGCAACTGCAGGCAAATTCATTCATGTATACATACATTGGTTATTTTTTCAAGGTCCTACCGATGGGAATGCAGCAAATCCAAGGAAGTGGAGGAATGTGATCCTTCAGCAGATGGAAGAAATTCATCCCTATTTGCTTTACACATTGTAAAACAGATCAGCTATTTATTATTTTATAATAATTTAAACCGAATAAAACGAAAATCCGCGAACGCGAATTTAACCCACAAAGTATATCCGAATATATGTCAAAATCAAACGAATGGACAATTAAATGAGAAAAGTCGTGAAAGGTTCATCGTTCGCTTCACTCAAATTGCTCCGATCTTCTGCGACAATTCACGAACCAATGCCTTCACGTCGTCATCCGACACCGCGTCTTTGATGCGACGCGTTGCATCATTCAGTGCTTGAATCTCGCCCACAGTCAAGCAATTTGTGACCGCAAATTGGCCCAACAGAATGATGAGAGTCTGAAGGAGACGGACCAAAGCCAGCGGAGAATGGTCGCCGAAAGAGTGCACCGAACGCAGCGAGGCGATGATCGCGTGGACGGCGTCCTCGCGAGGGCCGAGTTCAACGACGGCACCGTCCTTGGACTTTTGCAGGAGAATGCGTGCCAAGTTGAGCAGAGTGGAAGCAGCAGCGACCTGCAAAAACAATGGAAGTGTGGCAGTGGCAAATCGGTGATACTTGGAGAGCGGCTTTTGTGGAGTCAATTTGCTTCGAAACAATGCCCCACAAGGCGGAGGCCTCGGCCATTAGCATAGACCGGCCAAAGTCATGCGCCGAGGCATTAGCCAGCGAACGGCACGCCAAAATGCGGACGGGCTCCGAGCCGTGGGCCAAGTTGAGCAATTCCACCAAACGCCGTACGGTCGGAACACCTTTTGGCGGGTTTCCAAGAACGGACTAAAAAATACACAAGATTTAAAAGGAAAACGAAAAAATTAGCACCTCCAATGAGCAAAAGATTTCGTTCAATTTTGGATGGAGCAAAGCAATTCGAAACAAATCCAACGCGGGCACAATCGTTTCGGGCGACCACAAAATTCCTTTTTCTAATGCGACGATTTGGCACTCATTGATGGCAAAGTCAGCTTGGGAGAGTATCACTTCTGCCGAAGCGAACTGCAAAAAATGCCATTTTTTGTTTTTTGAATTCCATTTGAACGGCTTACTTCGTCATCGTTCAGTTGCAACGCTTTTGGCTGGAGCAAATTCATCTCGCGCAGCCGTTCAATCACTTTTTTGGACACACCGTCGAGGCCAAAAGTGCAGAAATTGTCTGGCAGAGGCACAATCGGACTACGTTTCGTATCTGTGTTGGTTCCAAATGCCAAAAACAAATGCAATTTGTATTTATTACTTTGTTGTGCCGTCGTCACTCCGTTGTTACAGCCCGGCATGTATCGGTTCGTGCCCGTGAAGGGGTCTTGGTAGTCGGGAGAAAGGACCTGGGCGGAAGATGTTTGACTTCTTGGCCCAATTCTGCGCCAAACGGCTTCATCCCCGGCACTTTGTTGATCCGCTGTGCCGTTGCCAAACGCACCGGCCGCGGTTGGTTCCTGACCAAAACATGCATTTAATTGAATAAAAATGCACAAATAGTTGGGATTACCCTGGCCATCTGCACTTCTTGGTCTTTCATCTCCAAGGCTTCGTATTGACTTGTGAAGAAGAACTCCTGCACATCGGTCGGAATGGTTTTGGACGAGTCGGTGGTGAACACAATGACAAAGCCGGAACTAAAAGGATTGATCATCTGCACTGCTCGGACAGTCAGTGTACGTTCTTCGGATGCAATTGGTTACCTCGTTGCTACGGCGAAGTCGCCGTTGGCCAACGGAGTCACTGACCAAACGCTGTGCACGGGTATCTGAAAAGGAGGACTTTTGAACTGGGAAAAGGGCGCAAAGCGTTGACCGCACCCATTTACCTTCAATGATTGGACGTGCGTCAACGCGACTTTGTCAGTGAGTTCGAAAATGTCAATGGAACCGCCTTCGCCGCAGGCGATGACCAACGGAGAGGCGAAGGACGGGGAAAAGTCGAGAAGACACATTCTGAAGGAGCAGTAGAAAGTTATACCCAGAAGACTCATTCCCCCGTGTTGTCCTTCCCCCCCTCCCGAAGAGGGACAGTTACACAGCCAAGTTTAGAGCAGTATAACTCTGTCGACCAAATACATTTGATTTCATTCGAAGGTCCCTAATGTTCCCTCCGCCAATCACCCAAAAAATTCAAAGAAAAAATAAATGCAATACCCTCGGAAAGAAAGGCTTACGTGTATAGAAACTCCTCGTGGTTGGGATGGAAAGTGCGAAGGTTTGCCCCGTTGCTCAAATCCCACAAGCGAATGGTCGAGTCGTTGGAGGTGGACAGAAAATGTTTGTCGGAAAGCACAATAAGTGCCCGTACGACGTCGTCGTGACCTGAAAAACAAACCCCAATCAGAGGAAAGCTCAAAAAGTGCCAAAACTATGCCTTTGAATGTGCCGATTTGCTCATAATTGGCACCCCAAAGCTTTATGGTTTTGTCAGCGGAAGCGGTCAAAAAATTAGGCACGGGTTTGGCGGGAACAACCGAAACGGCCCACACGGAGCAGGTATGGCCGGACAGAAGTCCAATGCCAACTTCGGAACCATCCTCGACCAGCAAATCGGCGACGGGCCAAACCAAAGCCATGTGATCCTCAAAATGGGGGGTTCATGTAATGGAGTAACAAAACAAAAATGCGATTTTTGGAGAAAAGTCTGACAATAAATGTGATAACAAAGGTACAACATACCCACGAACCGCTCATGAGAAGGCCCGTGTTTTCGTCATAAAGAAGTGTACAGACTGAAAAATAAAGTCAATAGGAAATTGGAAAAGTAATTACCATTCGATTTGTGTCCCTGCAGCACTTTCAGCGGTTCTTTGAATGCGTTTGATGGCGAAAAAATTGCAATTGAGCCATCCTTCCGACCGACAAATACGAGAAAACCTTTGACGGATTTGGCGGCAACAGCGACAGAATTTATCGAGAGGCAATCCTTTTGGGGAATCGTTTCGCAATTCTCGTAAATGTCACTGAATTAGGGAAGGGAAACAATTAAAAAAATATCGAAGTCAAATTAATTTCCGGCATTTACAGATTTAAGACCCCCGATGCTTACAGTTGGGATTCCCAAAAAAACCAAAGAGGGACGAAAAATTTGTTATCCGGGGGTTTTAGAGGTCGGTGATCACGAATCTGACATCTAATTCGAGGTCTTGGACCCCAAGAACCCCAGGGAATAAATTTTCATGACTAAATATTAAAAAATTTTGCAAACAAAAGGGTCCCCCCTTTTGTTTTTGCTTTTTGATAATTTCAAAAGAGCGCTCTTTGCAAGTAGCGCCGTAATAGATGAAAAGTTGTTCCCTGTTGTTTTCAGAATCGCTGATCAGAATCTGATATCAATTTCGATCAATCCCTAACCCGTATTTAAACAAAAAGTCGAAATTCTTTTTTCGAGTTCGATTTTCAAATTTAGATTAGGGATTCAAAAAGTTGGATAAGTTGTAAAAGTGACCAATCCCAATTATGAAATTTGGGTAAAAATAATTGCATATTAATATTAATATGGCAAAATTAAAAAGAACCGTTTTCTCCAAATTTTCATTAGTCCGTCCCTTCCGCCAGTGACCAAATTGCCATCCGGCATTTCCGCGACACATTTGGCATCGTTTGGCTGATGAGCCTCGATAATTGCGCTGATAGTAAATTTTTCCAGCAAATGTTCGCTGCTTTTGCTTGTGGATGCTTGCAAGTCTTGCTGTCCATTGGGAAGATCCATCTTAGAGCAAAAGTAAAAAAAATTATTTGTTCTCCTTGGTTTTATGATCATCAAATAACAAAATTTGGTTTTTTAAATCATCTTTTTCATTAAGGCAAGACTAATTTAGATTGGTATTGATAATTTAATTTGGTAATGAATAAAAAATTCAAGGATTAAGAGAAAAACAAATTAAAATTTGAAAATCATCATTTGGAATTTGAGTGCATTAAATTTAAAATTTTGAATAATATTTAAAATGTAATGCCAAAATTTATTTAAATAAAAAATTATGTTTAATTTAAGTTCTGCTTTTTTAAAACTCTCTTAGTTAATTTGGCTCATGTGATAGTCCGTGTTTTGGGATCATCTGTGGGCTTCATTTTAACAACAGATTCTAACCGCCAGCGACACCAACTGGGTCCGGGTTTAGGTTTTGAATTGATAGTGAACATAAAAACCGTTATTAAAAAGTATTTATCTTGTTTTACACACATTGTTTTAATTATTTTGTTTGGTACTCATGCAGTTTACAGGCTACTTTTAACATACATTTTCAAATGCCTATATATGTGTTTTAGAAATTAATGCAAATAAGTTTTAAGGGGTTTTTGAGGTCGCTGATCACGAATATAGCACCCATTTTTGCCAATTTCGAATCCTTGACCCGAACTCGAACAAAAATAAAATTAGAAAATTTTGTATGGATGATATCCTCATGGGCAAGATGATTTGAATTTGAAAATATATGTTAAAAGTAGCCTGTAAACTGTATGAGTACCTTTTGTTTAAAAGGTGTGTATTAAATCATTGGCCTTTGCTCACTTTCCGACTCTTCGCACAATGAATCGCAGTGTCTTCTCTCCTCCCAATTGTTCTTTGTTTCGTTTGGCTTTTTTCCTCGTCTTTTGTTTGCTTAGTGCCAATGCCATGAAATTTGCTGTCAAAGGCGATGACAACAAATATTGCATCCTTCTCGACTCTCCACAAATCACTGGCGCAATTCGTTACGAAGAAAAAGTTTTATTTTTCTGTCCAATTTGGGTTTTACTTCCTTTTTCAGAATGGTTCCTTCAACACGACCACTTTTTCGCTTTCAAACAGCTCGGCTTCGGTTGACAAAAATGCCAGCAGTTGTGATGCTTCCATTCAGCGAATTTCCATCCAATTTGCGCCTCTCATTGAGGGAATTGCCACCGAAATGAGCAAAAAATGGTAATATAAGAATTATTATTTAATTTTTGCGGTCATATAATTAAGGAACATCACTTTGGAATTCACCAAAAAGGACGGGAAAAACTACGCTTTGTCCGACTATTCGCTGGGTGTCGTTTTCTTTCCGGCACAAAAGGCATCGCAAAGTGAGTATTTGTGGGAGACGGAATATTGCCGAAGATTGTGTAAACCAATTTTAGAATCCCATGTCTACGAGAAGAACGGAACCGCGGAATGGGTCGCACAGCTCGAAAGTGACCAGTCCAAACACCCCAACGGGTTCACCTGCTCCGAGAACAAATTGGCGCTGTCCGACGCGTCCACGATTAATTTTGAATTTCTGAAGGTTCCCTCCGATTTGTTTTTGTCTCATTTTTACTACGATTTTTCAGTTGGTTGCCTTTGACGACAATGAAAAGGACGAATTCAGAGACGGGCAAAGTCCATCCTTTTTTGTCCTCTTTACTTTTTTACATAAATTGCCATTTCAGTCTTCGAGAACTGTCCTTTGGATGCGCGTACTTCGGATTTGGTGCCGGTAAATTTTTGAAATGTCTTTCGCGAACGGACATTTTTGGACCAAATTTGAGGAAATTGCGCCCAACTTTCGCTCTAAAATTTCATTTTTATAATAAATGACTTTGGTTTTCAGATTGTCGTCGGTGCTCTGTTGGCCGGCCTTGTTGTCATTGTTCTGATCGCTTATTTGATCGGCCGCGCTCGTGCAAAGCGACAGGGATACACTTCGGTTTAGAGAAGGGGCGGCGATGGATGCGCAACGGAAGGACCCATTTATGGACACTTTTATTTTTGAGACACTTCTTTTTTAGTTATTTTTGTTTTTGCAATTTACCAAAGATACACATAAATCATATTCGTATTGGCTGTGCTGTATAATTTTTCTAATTAATGCATTCTTCGTTTTTTTAATAATGGCAAAACGTAGAAAAGGCAAAACAAAACATACGCTTAAAACATGCAAAATAAATTTTGAAAAATTGAGCCTTAGGTCGCCTAGCCAAAGTCTTATTAATTTTCTAGAATTTGTGTATTTTTCCATGACAAAGTCTGTATTTTCCTTTTTCGAAGAATTCTTTATGAGAGACCTGGAAAAGCAATTTTAAATTTTATAATTTGTCTGTTTTAATTTATTTATGTTTTTGTGTAAATAAAAGTGCCGGAAATATTTTCAAACGTCAGAATTACGTAAATCGTAAAATGAAAGTGCGATTTAAATATGTTATGATCAGCAGTCAGAGTCAGCCGATGCCAATGCCGACGAATGAATGAAATTCGGAAAAGGCAGCAGACGAATTGGCATCGAATCGAATATTATGACGCAATTGCCAAATGAATCGAATGGCAATGAATGAGGAAGTAATTACTAATTGCTCCCATTTAAAAGCCAATTTATTAATTACATTTTATTAATAGGAATAATTTCGCCCATTTAAAAGTCTATTTTATTAATTGAATTTTATTAATATTATTATTTAACATTTGCGCAATGCTTTGGCTAATTTTACTGCTTTTAGGTAAACAAATCAAATCATTATAAAATATAAAAATAATTATATTCTTTTTTTAACTAATTAAAGCTGATAAAAACAAATACATAATTATTTTTAATTTATTCTTAATTTTTTTAATTATTATAAAATTGTGAATTATTTTAAAAATATTTCATTTTTCAGTTTCCCGTGCAATTTCATCTTCTGATAACGAATCCGAAAAGAATGAAATCAGCGAAAAAACAGTTAAACAAATTGAGCAAATGTTCAATTCAACTTTAAATCCAATTTTTTGTCTAAGAAATTTTGAAAGTTTCAGCAAAATCAGCGAAAATATAAAAGGAATTGGATTTAAAATGTTAATGAAAAGTTTGAGCAAAAAAATTGGCAAAAGCGAAGAAATAAATGAAATAATAGAAAAAATAAAAGAAAAAGAAAGCAAATTTGGGGAAAATTTGGCGGATTATTTAAATACAAAAGAGGAAAACTTTAAAATGGCGGAAGAAAAAGGCGAAACGCAAATTAATACGGAAGAAATGTTTGGGCTTTTCCTTTATGCAGGAATTTGTGAAAAAATATTGGACGAAATTAAGGTGAATTTTTAAAGAATTCATCTCAAAATCGGGGGGAGGGGAGGGCACTTCGCCGCTGCGGGAGATAAAAACATTTTTGGGAGTTTGGCACCAAAAACCCAAAAACCCAATTGGGTATTAGTCTTTATTTTGCGATTTTAAACATTTAAAATCCAAGCCGAAATTGTGACACTTTAAATTTGATGGTGATGAAATGTCTCCGAACCGAAAATGACCAATTTAATACATAATTAAAAAATAATAATTAAAGAGAAAAAATTTAAATTATTTAGAACATTTCTTGTAAAAAGCAAAATGGAGAAATTAAAATTATGAAAAATAATTTAAATAAAATGCGCAGAGATTTGTACAGAAATTTTGAAGAAACGAAAATAAAAATTTTGGAAATTTTAAAAAAAGACGGAGAAAAAATGGGAAAATTAAAAGAAGAAAATGACCAAAAATTCGAAGTGCAAAAAGCGACGCATCGAAAAACATTTGAAAATGTAACGAAAAATATCGAAGACGAAGCCGAAATTGGGCAGATGAAAAGGGAATGTTCGCTGTTTTTCCAAAGGTTCGAAGAATGCCATCGGTTCACAGAAGAGAAAATTTACGAATTGGCGACGAAAAACGGCGAAATTCGGAAAAATTTGATGCAAATAAATGTCGGAGGAAAAGCGCTTCAAACGGTGGGCCTTCAAATTCGCCTTACGCTTTTCGACGGCATCGAAAGAGCGATGGAAAGTGAGCAAAGCATTTGGGGAAATGAAAAATGAGAATTTTAGGTGAAAATTCAGAGTTTTCCCGTTTTGAAATTGTGTCCGAGTTTTTGAGTTTGGGCTAAAGAACTATGATTAATCTATGAGTAATCGCTAAATTTTTATCAAAGCAGGAAATTCTGATACTTCCACTAATTCAAAATTAAAATTTTCTTTAAAATCGTAAATATATTTTTTAATTATTTTAAAATTTTAAATCTTTTTGTCTATTTTTTTTTGGATTGTTTGTGGATCCTTTGTCCGTGGGTCCTTTGTCGGTATGGGTCCTTTGTCACTTTACCTAAGCTCTTAAGGGGGGGGGGATGAGTGAAAACAGAAGCCCGGAGATTTCTTACTTTTTTTAAAAAATATTTATTTTTCTTACAGAAAAGGAAATAAATTCATTGCTTTTTGGCGCTGAAAATGATGAACATTTTGAGTTTATTTCTGCTTCTAAATTTTTAATTGAAACTTTCGTCGAGCAAAAGCAAATGACAGCGCAAAGAACAGAACAATTTCTGCAACTTTTTTCGACAATAAAACATTTAAAATTGGAGAAAGTCTTTTCAATTTTAATTGCCAATGAATTTAAATTTAAACTCTCTCCGCACCGAAATTCAATCGAACGGCGAATTTATTTTGCAAAAAATAAAATTGAAAAACAATTTGAAATCGGAAGTTTGTGGGAATATCTTTCAAAGTTTGAAGAATTTGGGATGGACAGAGAATCAATGAGAAAAACGGAAGCGAAGGCCAACGAATTTGCGAATTTGTTAATGTACGACCAAATGTATAAGGCATTGTTCGGCCGCTTCTTTCACGGGCAAAAAGGTCAAAAAGCAATTTCAGTTAAATTCAAAGTTAAACGCACAAATAAAATTTGCAAATTTATATTTTATTATTTTTCCAAAAACCATAAAAATTACAAAATCCCATTTAAAAATTTATCTTTTACCGGTCACACAAAAAGCCACAAAGAGATACACATCAGATACATGTCATTTAAATGCTTAAATTAAGGTCAGTCTGTCGTGGAAAAATTTCCCAGAAATTTCGCTGACAATTTGTCTCCCGAAGAATACGCCGCTTATTGGCTTATCGAAATTGGCAAAAACTTAAGGAAACATTTAGCGCTTATACGACAAGAATTAAATGCCATTATTGAGAACAATTTCACAATTCTTGAACAGATTTTGAGAGAAAATATGGTTAAAAAAGTTAATCAATTTAAAAATAATTACAAAAAAATGAGAAAAAATGCGCGGAAATTGGCAACGGAAGAATTGAAAAAAGGCGGAGACGGCACAGAAACAGCAAAAACGACAAAATTAATGAAAAGTGTGGAGAAATCGGAAGAAATGGAACAAAAAGTGCCATTGAAAGGAAACAAAAAAGAAAATGTGCGAAGGTTAAGGGAAAAATATGCGCAGGAATTGGACAAAGTTTTGGGAATGGCACGGGAAACGAATTTGGAAATGGAGGACAAATTGAGGAAAATGCAATGGCAAACGGAGGAGGGACAAAGCTCAGAAACAGTGAAAAGCCGAAGAGATTCAGCGGAAAAGTGCCAAAATGAGAGACGGAAGAGAAACAGTCGGAAATTTTTGGCCATTCAAATATGGACCGGTCCTTGACAAGACTCCCGAAGGAGCGGTGCGCACCTCATTCCATTCTCTTTTTCTCCACGCGTATCTCCATCTCATTCTCCGGGAGGGATGGACTGCCAGCGGCGTGCCAGCAAACCATCCGGTGCTACCAGTGAAGGTGCTGATGTCCATGCCCAGTTGACGAACGGAATGAGAGGAAAGGAGGGGACATCGTATTCGGGGGAAAGGGATGAACGAGCCAATGATCCGGGCCCTGGATTAATGGCCTCCCCGAATTGGGATCCCCGGGTCGCGCGACTGATTGGATGCGTATGGAGAAATGCCAAGAAGGAGTAAAACAGATATCATTTATTAGCCGATAAATAAGTTGAAAATCCCATCGCAAAAAGCCCATCTCGCTCTATCGCTCTCGACTCTTTAGCCCCCCCTTGACTGACTGCCGCGAGAACGGGGAGAACGGGAAAAGGAAGCGAAAGGGGCGGGGAAAAAGACAACAAAGTGATCGATGATCGCTTATAATCATATTCCGTCTCTGTGCCTCACACGTCCCTCCTTCTTTTGAGTTTGTCCACAAACTCTCAGTTCTGCCGTGCTGGTGGATTGGTGCAACGAGTGGAGACATGACCTGGCTGGTTACAACGCCAACATCGAATTTCGGCACGAGTTCGTGAAAATTCGCGCTGAACATGACGAGAAGGAAGTGGCGGATTGGAGATGTCCCTGGATTGGCTGATAGGAGAATTTTGGAAATTGAGATTATTTGGTCGATTTAAATCGTTCAATGGCCTCCCATTTCGAGACAGAACAGCCGCGGTTGAAGACGAACGACCGGGTGCCAACCAATCAGCATGAAAACGATAGTTCTGGACTGACTCACCAGAATCATCGACTAAAAGTCCACGGACGTAGCTCGAACTCGGGCTTTTGATGGACTTAACAACGGACGGGGATGTTACCACCGTAAACTCAATGGCCTTATTCAGAAATCTGGACCAAATTGGGCTGCCTCCCAATTCAAGAAAGTCGCCTATTACAATTAGTCCATGTTTTCCACGGGAAAGGGCAACATTCACCCTTTGGGCATCACCCCAAAATTCACTCTTACGATCCTTTGAAAAATTGGCCCGTTGCCAATTGCTGAACTGTTGCTGCTTGGTGACTGTCGTCGTGACGATGGTGATATCGGCCTCGTGCCCCTGCATTGCGTCTGCAGTGGCAGAGACAATGGACCGACTAAACCCTTGCTCTTTCAGCTCAGTGCCAATCTGCGCAGCTTGCCCAGCATAAAAGGAAATTATGCGGATGCTGCCGGGGAATCCGTCCAACAAGGCCAAGAGGTCCAGTACTGTCCGAGTTTGTCCGCTGTTTGTTGCCGAAAAGCTCGTCAGTTCCGGTTCCATTAGTGATTCCTGGTGGATCAATAAAAGAGGGGATTCCGCCACCGGCATTTTCCAAAAATCGATTAGCATCCTGAAAGAACCCGGCCCAGGCTGAAGGCGTTCCCCGTGGGGTTTGTACGCCATGTGCTCAACACAGGCCACAATCTGCCAATGAGAACGGTAATTTGTCAGCAGTGTTGTCCTATCCACCGCTTTAGCCTTGTCCAAATTTATCAGAACTGTGTCAAACCCAAATCCTACCCTAACCGGCTCGGGAACGCTTTGCATGTTGACCGCCAATTGGTACCGGTCCCCGGTTACCAAAACCTTTTTTATCTCACAGAGAGCCGACAAAGTTGAGCAGACTTGCACGAATGGTCCCTGACCAGCCTCGTCCAACACCACGATGTTCCGTTCACAAATCAGCCGGCCAATCTGTTCAGCAAATCCCAAAGTGCAGCACAGAACTCGCCTCCGGTCCAAGTTCAGCACGTATTCCGCGATCAGCGCCTCCTTGGCAATCCGCGGGCGTTTCCTCACATCCCGCAAATATCTGTGTACTTCCCTTTTCTCCTTCTGTTCGAGTTTTTTCCAGAAATCTTCCGAAGTGACCACTGATTCCAACAAATTCCCTGCAATTTTGTCTAAATAATCCCTGTATTTTCCTTTGCCATTTCCCGAAAATAACGCCAAAGGAACTTCATCACATCCTTCGGTTTGTAAGGCCCCGACCAATTCTTCGCACATTTTGACAACCGCTACGTTAAGCGGTGCTAAGCATAGAATTTTGTTTTTTGGGTTGCTCATTAAGGCAGCAACAATCGCAGCCAATGTATATGTCTTCCCTGAGCCAGGCGGCGCTTGCTGTGCCACGACTCTCGGAACATTGTCGAGCATTAGTTCGGCCGTGCGTATTTGGCCACCTTCCAGCTTCCGCAAGGCGGGGTGCCTCTCAATTCGTGCCAAAACTTCCGAAGAGGTGTCTTCATTTTCAACATTGTTCTGTGCCAGAAGGATTTTCCAAATGCGGCTGGTCCCATCAGACCCGCTCGACATGCAGCTGAACATGTGGCCATAAAAACGCTCAACTCTCAACTCCAAAGCCTGAAAGGATTCACTAGGAGTTATTGACGCCTCATGGCCTTCCGCTAAGCGCTCAAAGTCGCCCTCGGCATCGTATTTCCGAGCCAATTGAAACATGAGAAGAACCTTTGCCTGTAGTACAAACATTTCTTGTACAACACATTTGTGGACGTCCAAAATGCGTCCAACAGCACAAGGCTTTTTGGCCCCTTTTAGTTTGGCCGTAACCGCTGCATCGATTTCCCAAATTTTGGTCAAATTCACAAACTTACGTTTTTCCTGTACAAAATGTTCAAAAGTCACCACAATATTGTCTTTTCCGCTTTCCAAGACGAACAACGCCGTATGAATGGTGAACTCCTCCATCTCTGCTTTTGCTTTTAGCAGTGCTCCGGACACAGCTGCCGCAATTCCATGCTCACATAGCTTCAAATCAGTGCTTGTCGAAAAGGGGAACTCATAACCATTAACAAAACCGCTAATCCCCGTGCCAATGCATGGTTGGTGAACAACCAATTCCCTTTCAGAAACTCCCTCAAAATCGGCTGGTGTGATGTAAATGCCCTTAGGGCCAATGGCAATGTCGGAAGGGCGATGGATGCGCACGAACGTGACATTTATAAGCACTCCAGGCTTAATTTTGGCCAAGTCAATTGTGCTGTCCAACTGGTGTTGATACAGTCGCTGGAGAACTTGACTCTCGGGGAAGGCCACGTCCACCGCTCTTGGCACATCCTTATTTTCTCTCACCATGCTCATTACAATCCCTATGCACTTTTCCAAGGAATTTTGAAGAACGGATGAGACTGTCATGGCCTCGGCTTCGGCATTGATCTTAAAGGCATTAGAAAGCCAATCGGGAAAGCGCTCGATTGGGGCATAACTTGTGACAAACACAATGTCACCAAGTCTGAGCTGTACACCCAACTCGAACGACTCAGGAATTCCGATAATATCCGGACCCTTCATTTTTCCGCCAAACCGAATGGCAATGGCCATTTTGTCCGTTATTTGACAAATAACCATTTTCCGTCCACTTCCTCCGTCATCCCCCTCATTTTCCATATCTTTACCGTTTTCGTCTTCACTCAGATTTCGGCGTCTCTTGCCTAAGGGGTTTTTCTCCTTAAACACTTCAATTCCATCTTGGTCCACTTCCAACACATAATTAACTCCCTGGCTCCGTTCAATCTCGACAACATCCATGACAGACGGACCGAGGTCCCTATTTGCTTCCTCTTCACCCTTCTCTCCCTCATTTTCCATCTCTTTCATGATCATTTGCCCAAATGATCCTTTCATTTTCTGCGTCTCTTCAATCACTTCAATTGCTCTTTCAATCAATCTCTCCTCCTCTCCCTGTACGGATAGAACGCTGATCATTGCTCCCATGGTTTCAAGAGCCCCGCTACTCACCGCAATCTCTTCAAAAGTGCTCTCATTCGTGCCGAGTGCACGGGTCTCATTCATGACAGATGGCCCGAAGGCCGAATTATCCAACATACTCTTAATCTGTGGACCAATTTCAGATACTCGATCAGTTCGGCCAACCTCCTCTGCCATCCCGGGATCATCAGCGAAGATCCGATCAACATCTTCCGGCGAAAGCGTTGTCAGAACTGCGTTGTCCAAGTTTGGCTCAATTGTTGACACAATTGTATTGGCTACCACGGCGCCAGTAATGACCGATCCTTCCGGTGATGAGATGTCTTCATAGACCGGGTTTGGTAGAGCAGAGATGTCCAACAATGCTGGTGGACTTGACAATGCTGCCGACGCAGACGAAGACTTTTTGGAGAAACGTTTTGACTTTTGGTTTTTGGGCATTAGCTAAGATTGAACCCAATTAAATCAGACGGTCATTTGCTTATACTCAATTATTGGATAAGGAAAAACATTGGAAGGTACAACGGGGAAATAAAAAGAGAAAAGGAGAAAAAAAAACTGAAATTGAAAAGCTGTGCTAAGCATAAATGAAGTGTGAGAAGGATTTGATCGAGAAATGAATGATTTGCCTAGCGAAAAAAAGGTTTAAATATTAAAAGAGATTTTCCTTCGCGGATGAGAATGAATGTGAAGATCGAGATCAGCCTTTTATGGACACATTAGCTCCTCCCATAAGGCAAAGGAGCCGATGAAGAACACGTGAATGGTCACTGGCTAATGGAACAACAAAGGTAATGCGAAATTTCACGGTTTGGGATGAAATAGGTAGAGAGAAATGAAAAAAAAAACTATTACGATTAATGAAGAAAAACTGTAATATAAAATCAATGCATACTGTAGTCCATTACTATTACTTTTTTTGAATTTCAATGCTTACTGTACATAAAGGAATATGGGAAATAGTAATTAACATTTGATGAAATGTTATTTTATGAAAATGTCTTTTTCTTGGAAATTACGCAAACCAAAAGTGTCTTATTTCAACTGTACATAAAACGAGTTGGAGATTAAATAAAAAATATTTGGCAAGTAGTTTGATAGCTCAGGCTCTGCTCTTTTTAATGAATCTATATTTGTCCGGATTGGTTTCGAATTCAGGGACTAGTTAGGTTTTTTGTGAGGTACTCATTAGGGTAAAAGTGAATGAAATGACAAGGGATCGTTGTAATACCAAATACATCATTAAAATGGATTGAATAAATAGCAAAGAAGAAGGGCTGTTATGTGTTGGCGATTTCAAATGCTGTGGCCATTTTTGTCATTTGCTTAAGGTAAATGTTGGACTATATGCAAATTTGTATTTGAGTGAGAACGACGCAAAATTTGAATGAAATGCCACAGAGAATTTGATGAGAATGGTGCTTGAGAGAGAGAGAGGAAAAAAATGGGAATATTAACGGTGGAATAATGTTGAAAATGGTTTTAATATTTCGAATTATTTGGTCATTTACCGTATCCTAGGTAAAATGGTAGTACGATAGTTAAAAGATTTTTGAAGTTTATTTATCGATAATTGACTTAATTATAAGTGCCTAATCAGACATTCGCCAGCTTCTTGATATGTCATAAGAAAGTGAATTTCGTTTTTTTTTGTATTCGTCCTATCGGAACGCGCGGAACAAATCGATTTTCAATTCATCGCTAATTCATCTTTTAGCGCTTCTTGTTTTTTTTATTAAAAGAATATTTGATTTTAACCCTAAAATGTCACAAAATCGTTTTTTGTTTTTTTTTATCCTTTTTCGTCTATCATTCTCTCTCTATCTCTTTTTGTTTGGTTTTTTGTTTTTGTTTTCCATCCTTGACAATTCCCGCAAACGGGCAACTCGCGTTCCTTTTGTTATGTTCACTTTTTACGGCCATTTATAGCTTATAATGCCCCGAAAAAATCTGCGTTCACGGCAAATGAGCGCTCGCCGGCGGGCTCAAGAATGCTCTAAATTTGAGCAGCAAAAGAAGCAGCTTTTTGATCATTTTCATCGGTCTGGCCCAATTCCGGCCCATGACAATGATGTCGAATTAGCCATTTATGATTTAATTCCGCTTTCATTGGCCGCATTTCCGGTGACAATCAGAGCCAAATTTCCGCCGCAAGCACAATTCGACGTGTTCACCTGTAAACTTAATGATTGGGCGTATTACCGTCCACCTCAGGGTCACAGAGACCCAGGCCATAGGTCCGCGCCATAAAATCAGCTTTTATGAGTGCCTTCAGCTTTATTTTTTTAAGCTTTTACTTTAATGCCTCCGGCATTCGTGCACATACCAAGCCGTGGGCAAAGCTTGTTGCGTGTGTTTGTCACGAGGTCATTCACTGCTTATCCCGGCAATTCTGTGGCGATGAGACTTCTGTGTGCGCATCAATGGTCGGCAACAAGAAATGTTCGGACAGCTTTTTCAAGCTTAAAACCATTTTCCTCGAGACTTACCCATTCATGACTGATTTGCTCGATATTTGTGAGTAAATGTGTGTTGTTTTTTTTTTTTTTGCTTACTCAGATTCATTTGTTGGTGATAGGCCTATTCAGAATGATTGTGCAAAGATGATTTTGATTTATCTAAAATATTGGCTGATAGGACTCATTATATACAGAAAAATCATTCAGTGAACCGTTTTGGTTTTGTTATAGCCAATCGATTTCTCAGAGAATATCTTTTGTCACCACTAATATCTGCAACTGTTTGGTTGGTCACATTTTGTCTGTTTGTAACGGTCGATTCACTGCTTTCTTGGTTCGAATTATCAGCTTCTGACGGTTCATTGCTCTGCACTTCTTCCTCATCATCAACTGCTAATTTTTCCGGCACTATTTGCTCGTCATTAGGAGTTTTTGGCGATGTGCATGGGGGGCCCATTAGCTCAAAGCACTTTTTTATTTGATTGACGTGTACTTTTTTTGGTGGCTGGTTCGGTGAAATGCAGCTTATTATGGTAGCATGGACACCATTCAGCTCAACTACCCTGAAAATTCCCTTCCAAGGAAGGTGAAATTTTTTGGAAGTGCCAACTTTTCCGGCATAGTTTCTAAGTAAAACCCTATCGCCAACGCTGATTTTGGGCTGTCGCATTGTTTTGTCATATTGTGTTTTCATCTTATTCTGTGCTTCTTCAATTGCCTCCGCCGCACATTTCCATGCTTTTCTTAAAGTCGTAACTAATTTGTGAGTAAATTCGCCATCATCTTTGAAATCAACTTGACTGTGAACGCGAACGTCCAAAATTTGATCAACACAGAAAATGGGGTCCCGACCAAACATTAAAAAGAAAGGGGTCTCTTTGGTGGATGAATGGCACGACGTATTATAACAGAATGAGGCAAATTCAATGTACTCGTCAAAATCTGGGTTTTCCTTGGTGATATATTTAGACAAAATGTTGTGATATGTACGAAAAGTCCTTTCAGTAATAGCATTCCCTTGGGACCAATACGGGGTCGCATATGTCTTATTTATGTATAACATTGTACAAAATTCTCTAAAAAATTCGGAAGTAAATGCCGTTGCGTTATCACTAATCAGTTCAGTACAACCCCCATATTTTAAGTAACAGTTCTTTAGAAAGGCATCAGCTATGGTTCGGCCTTTAGCATCAGGTAGTGGGACCGAAATTACGTATTTAGTAAACCAGCAAATTATATTTAACAAATATTTATTTCCCTTAACAGTTGTGGGGAATGGTCCGGCCAAATCTAATCCAACTTTGGCAAAGAGAGTATTAACAGGAACCACTTGCATTTCAGCACGATAAGCTGGAGTGGGGTTATGTCGGAGTTGGCATGTTATGCATTGTTGCACCCAGAGAACAATATCTGAATGCATCCTCGGCCAAAAATACTTTTTACACTTTTTTAATGTTTTTTTAATACTCATGTGCCCTCCTCCTAATGGGGAACTGTGGAAGGATTCAAAAATAAGTGACCGTAATGACACAGGGACAAAAATTCGCGGGACATTACTTCCAATTTTAAAGTATAAAACTCCGGAATTTAGCAATAAATTACATGCCAAAATTGAAAGTTGGTCCTTTTCGCTTTCCGAGAAATCAGCCGGAAATGATCCATTTTTCAGAAAATCAATGTATGCCAAAATTTCAGGGTCATTCCTCTGTTCTTCGGCCAAATCTATCTGATAGCTATTCCCATCCTCATGCCTCAGGGTTATCGTATTAACAAACGGTGCAAAAACTATATGAGATCTTGACTGAACCGAAAAACATATTGGAAATTGGACTATGTCTTCCATCTCTGGCAAACCATCAACCTCCTTAATTGGCACATCCTCAGAAGCACGTGACAAGGCATCTGCCAGTGTGTTTTGCCGACCTGCCACATGGACAATTTTAATCTGATAATTTTGGAGTTCAACGAGCCACCGAGCTAAATGGGGATGGGTTTCCGCTTTTTTGAGTAAATAGGCCAAAGGCTTGTGATCAGTATGCAGTTCAATGTCACTCATAAAAATAAATGGTCTAAATTCTCTCAGTGCGTAAATAATTGCACACATTTCAATTTGTACCGTCGGCCATCGCCTTTCAGATGCCGATAATGTTCGGCTACAGTAAGAGATAGCCGAGAAAGTGCCTATTTCTTCATTTTTTTGCATTAATACACCGCCAAGTCCAGACCCTGAGGCGTCCGTAAAGATGTGAAAAGGCTTGGAATAATTTGGAAAAATTAGGTTTGGAGACTCGGAAATGAATTTCTTAAGCATTTCAAAAGCTTTTTGTTGCTCCTCCTTCCATTCAAACTTGACAGATTGCCTCGAAAGGCTCAAAAGGGGTTCAGCTATCGTAGCAAAATTCTTGATATGTCTACGGTAAAAACCTGCTTTTCCCAGGAAGCGTTTAACTTCTTTGACATTTCCAGGAATTGGCATGTCTTTTATGAGCTCTATTCTGCTCATGGTTGGTTTATAACCGCCAGCTGAAAGAGTAAAGCCCAAAAATTGCATTTCTTTTGCGATAAAATTACACTTTTTTGGACTAAGTTTTAGATTGTAAAGTCTAAAACGCTCAAAAACTTTTCTTAGCGAACTCAGGTGATCTTTTAGAGTGCCATCCTTTGTGAATACTAACACGTCATCAACATAAGATAGGGCACAGTCTTCTAATCCCAATAAAACGGTAGTCATTGCCCTGGAGAAAGCTGCTGTGGCATTTTTTAAACCAAATGGCATGTATAACATTTGGTAGACACAATCTTCCGTAATGACACCACATTTCCATGACGATTCATCTGACAATTTTATTTGGAAATAGCCACTGGAGAGGTCCAATGAAGAATAAAAATTGCAATTCCCTATTTTTTCCATGATTGCATCAAGGCGTGGGAGGGGATATCTATCGGGAACCATGACATCATTCAGTTTCCTAAAGTCTAAGCATGGTCTGATTCCACCATCCTTTTTCTGTACCACCACAAATGGTGTGACCCATGGTGTATCCGACTCAATCATGACACCAGCTGCTAACAGCTTCGAAATGTGTTTCTTGAGCTCATCACTGTATTTGTAAGGCATTCGTCTTGGTGCTGAAGAGATTGGCGTACCTGTTGTTGTGACAAAATGGTGTTCTCCTCCTGTAAAAGATCCTAAATCATACTGACTTTTGCTAAAAATATCCGAAAACTCTTCAACTAGCTTTTTTAAAGAATCTAAGTCTTTCCCTTCGGCAACGGATTTAGAAAAATCAATATTAAATGAAGGGTCAACTTCGGATTTTTCATTTTTCAAGGGGACTATACTCGCGTCAATCCGGAGCTTCGCTAAGAATGCCGTCATTGTCCTCTAACTCATTGGCATATGCCAAGTGCATGTTTTTAACAAAATATATCGGCTCATTTGTCGGATTTACCAAAGCAACCTTGACAGTGTCCCCTAAGGGCGCGCTTACCGATGATATCAAACCAATGTTCCGATTTGAGACATTCTGATCAGCTCGTTCAATTAATAAGTTCTTTTGAATGGGAAATAAAGATTCAATTTTCCCTTCAACTATTTGCTGAGAATTCGCGGGAATTGTAATGTTTTGTAATGCTGCTATTCTTAAGCCCTGAGCTAACTTATTACTTGGTCCCATGGGTATGCAATTTTCTCCAACACAAAACTTCATTTTTGTGAAATCAAAAGAAATTTTTGGGAGTCTACTGAGTGAGTCCGTACCTACAAGCAATTGGTATTCATTGGCGGTATGAAATTCGTTGTCATTCACCAAATAAACTATAATTGTCACCTTGAAACCGGCCAGCATTAATTCAACATTTATCTTCTCTTTAAAATGAATCATATGCCCCGAGGCACTGACTGCATACATACTTGTCTTAAAAATTTCGGCATTTAACCTTATTGCCAAGCTTCTGGGTGCAATTGTCACGGATGCGCCTGTATCGATCAAACAATTGAGCAATGAAGAATTGACTCGTGCAGGCACAACTGCTGAATTGTTCGTTCTTAAAACACAAACCGTGCAGAGACAGGGTACACTCCCTGTTCTGCGTAATTGGAGATCTTTTATGGGAGTGTATCTGATTTCTGGCAACCGTAAATTCTCAGAAATGCCATTAAGATTGTTAAGAGAATTTCCGTGCCGTCCCCTGCTGTATTCCCGCTTAAACATGAAATAAACCCGGACCAGCAGTTCAAAAATTAAAATTCCAACTAAAAAGGTGATGACTCCTCTCCAAGCAGGGGTCCAATCTCCTATTATATGTTTGACCAAATTATCTTTTAATGCATGCCATTGTTCAGATGGGGTTGTCAAAATTTCGCCATCTTTCTCATGAATTTTATAGGAGACTTCGTTCAAATTCATGGTATCAGAAACCAAAAAATGACTATAGAAATCAGAGGTATTGGTTAAAAATAAGTGGTGAAAAACATGTATGGGAATTGAAGGAATGGATAATGACTTTAATTCAACTTTATCAATTAATTCAATTTTTGGAATTTTGGTTTTCGCGGTGATTTGATCACTTCTATGAATTTGTTGTCCAAGCGAACAATTTGGTACTGCGACTCAGAACACACTCTCTTTTCGGAAGTTGCTCTTATTTCCATGCTATACGTGTCGATAAAGGCAAGCCTTTCAACTCCACCATGCCTGAATTTGATCGGTAAGTGTACAAAGCATTCGCTTTTGCCTTGACCAGCTTGACTGATTTCCCCTAAGGGAACAAATTCGAAATCTTTTTGCTTGATCTCAACACATGGCCAGACTCTTATAAGCCCTGGAGTAACGCTCTTAGCATGTAAGAAGGAAGAATTGAACAAAATACGAGCTAATGTCGAAGGATCAGAAGAAATAGCTGACATTGCCCACCTTTTGATTTGGTCAAAGTGTTCACAAAGACTTTGTATTGTATGGCTAAACGAAAAACGCATGGAGTGAGTGACCTGAAAACTTAAGTAGGAAAGTTCAGATTGAAGTTGAGAGTCTACCACCATACTTTCAACAGCACGCCTTTTCCTCTGTTTCGTCGGTGTCGGTGATTTGAGACTTTCAACCCCGTACCCCTGCTGAGAAATGGTGAGATTTTTGCCACATGACGCCACAATTTTTGGGTTTTCCTCAAACGTGAGAAGAAGAGGGTCTTTATTCGCTACCCAAGTCCTACCCATTATTTGCCCTTCAAAAACGTGTGTTTTAATATATTCACAATTTTTTGTACTCTTTGTTTGCCATAAAATTAGGGTACTGTCATTTAGTTTACAGGAGCCAAGGTTAAATGGACAGTTCTCAGAGCTTCCCAAAGTGCTCTCGACTCGGTCCGTTCCAAATCTTACAACAATTTTCGTTTTAAATAAGTAGCAGTTTTCACTGCTTACTTTGGACCATGCAAACGAACCAATCAACCACATGCGGGGGGATAAATCAATCTTGTTAAGAGTTTGGAAAATTTGACCTTCATGTATTAAATGCCCAAATTTGCATTTCTTTTCGTAAATCATCTGACGACAATCCGCGTCGCTGACTTCTAAATGATCGGGCTCTAACTTTTCCAAAATAGGGACAGAACTGAGTGTAGTGAATTTTTTAGCATTTTTCCTTACCATTCTACACACCCAAGCATCTATCGAATACTCAAAATCATTTGGTTTATATATCACCAGACTTAAACCTCTGACTGGTGCCGTAATAGAGTCAGGCCTGAGGGTTGGACAGGGAGAAAAGGACGGAAGAGCCCATAAATGGCCCACAAGTTGTGTTTGGCACATCATTGGACCTTTCGGCATAGGAATAGCCAAATTAATTTGACACATGTTTGGAATAACCATCGTCAGTAACATCACCATAATCATTGTGAATTTGGAGAATTTAGAAATTTTGGGAGCAATTCCTTCCCAACTTCGAATTCTGATGGGAACTAAGCTATCACTGCTTGTCCCAGGTACAGGGTTTGGATCTGATTTTGGTTCCTCTGTCTTTTTCGGGGTTTCTACCACAGCCAGGGTTTTGAGAGTACCCGCTCCTTCGTTCTTGACAGTAACGCCCGAGGGCCGTGATTCATTCACACTCAAATTAGCTATGGCTCGAATAAGTGCATCAGAATCCAAAACAGTAACATTTCTCAGCTGCTCCTGCGATGAATTCGTTCTCCGTTGGTCATCAAATCGAGCTCCATTATTTCTGAAATTATGATTGGGACGGCTGAAACGGTGCGCCATTTCTTCTTGTCTGGTGCGGCAAAATGAAGCAATATGACCAGTTCGGCCGCAATAGTGACAAACGGGTCTGTTGCTCCATCTTCTTTGGCTCTGCATCTGTTGATGATAGCTTGACCATCGTTACGGCTTGGTGTCCTATTTCTGTAACCGCCACGGCCTCTGCCGTTCGAATACCCTCTTGACGAGTGTCGATTTCCCAATGGGGTTGTGTTTGCACGAGAAAATCGATGTGGGGGAGACTGATCAGGCCTCTGATCAGTATGGACTTGCCTTTGATTATTTAATGCCATTACCGTACCCCTCAATGTGTCAGAAATTGTTCCCTTTTCCGCTGCCAAAAGTGCTTCTAATTCTTCAGCCTGCGCCTTGACCTGGTCTAAATCCTTTGCAGAATTTAGCCCTACTAAGCGGATTAAGAAACCAATGTCAGACCTAATTCTGTCCAAAAATTCTTCGCAAATTTTCTCCTTCCTCTGGGAATCATTTAAGGACGAATTGACTATTTCAACTAACGGTGTCAAACGCTTAATGAATTCTGAAATGGTCTCATTTTCGCGTTGTTTACATTGTGCCAGCGTCCTTTTGGTTAATTCACGTCTTTGGGGTGAATCCATTTTACGTCGAAGGGCAGTTATCGCGGTGTCCAACTTTGCAGTCTCATTTTGGCTTAATTGTTTGAAGAGTTGGCGAGGTGTGCCAACGAGTGACATTTTGAGGCGAGCGACTTTTTCATCCTCAGTCCAATTCCTTCCCAAAGCCCCAACATAATCACTGAATCTTTCCGACCATTGATCAAACGCGACAACTGATTCATCACCAAATACCTCTAACTGTCCACTTACACCAGTCAACGTGTTCAATGCCCCTAACTCTGGCTCATCTCCGTCTTCACTTGAATTGCTTGAGTTGTTACTTGTCCCGTGCTGTGGATTCCGACTCGTACTGCGCTCGCGTGGGGTTGTGAAAGCCAATGAATTCCTTGCCGTAGGGTTGATATCGGTTAATGAGTTAAGCTGCGTTTGCAATACTGACAGGTTTGAATTGACTTGGTTGGCCATGTCATTTAAGGCTTTGGTGTTGGCACATGCCCGTCGGTTAATATTTCGTAGGCACCTGTTAACAGCCTCTTCAAAGTTTTTCAATTCGACTTGAGCACGTTCCATATCAGGAACTCTGACTGAAGTTTTCCCAGCCCAAAAATTTTTATCAATAACCGAGATATTCATTCCATCATCCATATCTTGACAGAAGGCCCAAGAGCCGACGCAATTCAAACCCGAATATTCAGTAATGTAAAGGAGCGAAAGCGTGAAATATGTCAAGGAATATTGAAATTTGGTTCAGGTTTTTATGAGCTAAATAAAATTTAATTGAATAGTGACCGTTAAGTTAGTTGGCAATTAAAATAATTTGGATTAGGCAATAAGTGAGCTATTTCGTAGAAAGAAATGTTTGGATAAATGTTTTCCGAGAATGAGTGCTCTTATCGAAAAGGGGAGAATGAATGGTTATGTTTATTGATGATCATCTCCTTATAAATTACAGTACTTCTACAATATTTAATTCCCGATCAGTCGGAGCGATTGTGAAAATTGTTGACAGCGGCGCAGTGTCTCATGACTCGTATTAATCACAATTCTCGGCCGATGGTCTCTTATTCTCAAGCGGCCAGCAGTAATGCGCTTCCGGTGAATCGGCGAGAGCGATGAGAAAGTGGAGAGAGAGAGA
>CP049708.1:17825768-17856589 GCA_004148225.2 Heterodera glycines | reverse complement strand
TTTTAAAATTTTCTTTTAAAATATCCGGATCTGTCTGGATTACAAAATCGCAAATTTACCCATAATGTAGTTTTAAATTCTACCTCCTTTATCTGGAATTTTTAGATTCTGTTTTTGCGGTCTTTCCAATGACAAAAGGAAAGAGTTTTGAGGATGATAACGAACCCAAATGCAGAGAGAAAGGGGTACGACCTCAAAAGAAGGATTTGCTAACTCGTTTCTTAAGAATGAGCGTCCTTTGCCTGTCGATAGTTGGCTCGGCACTCACCGCCACCTTCAAGTCTTTCCTCCCCTAAAATGCCATAAAAGCTCTCCCTTCCCTACCCACCAAAGGCCGCCGTTGCTGCCATTGAGGACCGCATGTTGTTCTTCCGTTTGTGCGAGGAGTTGGACGGCCGTGGCATTTCCTACGAGCGAGTCGTTGCCGAAAGAACCGTCGGTGGCCATTTGCTGCGACTGACCGAGTGAAAAGTGCCGAAATTCATTAACATCACTCGGACTTTAAGCATTTCTGCCTTGGGCCTTCGCCATGCGCTCGAATCTGCGGACTTCTTCAACAATTTGCTGCACTGCAACATTCGCTTGACACAGTCCTTCCCCGAGCGAAGGTCGGCCCCCCCTTTGACGCTGAATTTGTGCGCTTTTACAATTTCCAGTCAACTCGAGTGCACTTTTGTCAATCCGCCGTTGGTGCCCGATTTTAATAAGACCGAGGCGGAGGTGGAGGCCGACAGGAGAAGAGTGAGTGGCTTTTTGACTCATTTGGCATTCGAATGAGAGTTGGACATTGTACAGCCCCACACTTGGGTCCAACCCATCGGCACCGTTCTTCCGCCGTCGCATTTCTCCCGTGCTAAAATGTTGGCGGCGGCTGACCAGCGACAGGACGCGGACAAAACGGACAACACACCGCAGGGAGGGGCGCCGCTGATGAGCCAAGTGAGTGAGGGGACGCATCCGCAAAAAAGGGACGAGAAAAACCAATTCGAAATAGATATCAATCGCTTCGTACCTTAACGAGCTCGGCATCTTGAAAAAAGCTTGCACCTGGGTTCCATATTGGACCTGGACATGGACCCAGGAAAATCCAGGCCTTGGCCATATCCATGCCAAACTAATAATACACCTCAAAATATTTATGGTTATTTTTGAGGATCATTTTGGGTTGATTTTGTTTAGGTGATTGCCCAGAACATTGAGGACCGACTGATCACTTACTGTCAAATTTACGTTCCGATCAGGCGATTTTCAACTGCTTACTACGCACACTTTCGGCATTTTTGCAACGTTGTTGAATAATTAATTATAAATGGTATGTTAACCAAACATTTTCAGGTCCGTACCTTCGCCTATTTCAAACTTTCGTTGGCGTACGGCGATGATCGCGAAATGCTTTTTGTTTTGGCCTGGCGTTGGCAGAAATATTCGCTTTGCTTCGGACAGGCGCCTGTGCCCGCGGGGAGCGCGTGGGACGGACGAAAAGCGGCGCGACGGTGGGAAAGGGGGGAAGAAACAGCCAAATTCAAAAGCGAATGAAACACACGTTTATTTAAGGGGCATTTAAAGAAATCCATTTCATCCGCCCTTTCAGTTTTTTCTGATTTTGTGCCCCTCTTAAAGGCGTTGGAATCCGCATGTGCTCGTCACTCAGTCGCTCACAGAACGTTTCAACCGCGACAAGGACCTGACTTGGCTAGTTAATTACCTGGTATTTAAATTTTCTTGCATTTTGAGGATCATTATAATTGTACCACTAATAATACCAAAAAGGAGATATTTTTTCTAAATCTCATGGGGAGGGGACTTTTATGACAATTCATAAAGTTTTAAACAAATCTATCGGGGTTTTTGGTTCGCTTATCCGAGACAGAAATCCATTTGAAAAATTCCGAACGAATATGAAACTTATTTTTATTTTGTGGATTTTCTTTTAGAATTATGAATCGGCATTAATAAAGCCCTTTTGATCAGATCAACACGCATCGTTCCCTTTGCTCAATTTACGATTTCGCACGCACCCAAATGCATTCCACGAAAACGGCGGCCCAAGTGCACGGCACAGAAGCCGCTTTTCCGGCTGAACTGATGGTAATAATTTAATGGGACCAAACAGTCCTTCCATGTTTCCGATGTGGCACCATCAGAGACTTTTTTCAACAAAATTTTATGATGAATTACTGTTTTTCAAAAAAAATTCAAAAACCGTTGAAATTTTTCAAAATTTTTTTTCACAATTTCTGTTTGATCCTTTCCCTCCCCCGACAGTGCCATCTCAGTGCCTTGGATGAGAGTACCATTCGTCTCTCATACGGCTCTCGGCTGGCCATGGAATTTCTTCTTCTGGACGACAACCGCGTGGCTGTCCGCGACTGCAGCGTCGGTTCCGCGCGCTCTATCGGCGGCGGCGGTCCTTCGCTGGCCGACTTTTGGCATTTTTGGCGACAAAAAATGTGTGATGGCATGTCCCCTGGGGACGAAAATGGGGAGGGAATTGGGAGACAAAGAAAGCAAGAGATGGACATGGACACCAACTACTGAATCACCATTTTTTGATATTTTATTTACAACGTTCAGTCTTTCCTTCCTCTATCTCTCTCTTTTTTCATTCATTTTCATTGTATCTTTTTTTTAAATTTGTTATCATGTTTTTCTGTCCTTTGTTTATGCCAAATGTATTTACCTAGTTATTTTTTAAGAATAAAAAATATAAAATTTGTTTTTCCCATACAAAAATTATTGGTAATGCTTTTTTGTTGTTGTCCATATGCGTTTTTTCTTCCATCGATTTGTGTTGTTCGTTTTAATATTTTTCGTGTCCACTGATTTTACTGTGCATCGAAAGGACAGAAAAGAAGGAAAAGGCGGGCAAAGGACCGACCGACCGAAGACGCCGCCGCCGCAATGCCCGGCGGATCCTTCCCGCCCCTTCCCCCGACGACGTCAGCCACCGCCAAACCCACCAAACAGGTCGTTCGTTGTTCATTCATTCGTTCGCTGGCCGCCCCATTCAATCGCCCGTCGATGACATTTCATTTCTCTCTGTTTTTCTTTGGCTTTGCTTTTTCCCCTTTCGTTGGCATTTGCCTGTTGCCCTTTTCTCATCTTTAATATTTTAAGTGCCGCCTCGGATAATCTCTTCCCTTCTCACATTGATTTTGGTGCGCTCTTTTCGACAATTACAAATATTTATTTTCTAAAAAAGGAGGGCTTTCCATCAATTGAACGTCGTTCCCATTTTCCCCCATTTCTGTCTTTTGCCCCCCCCCCCAAATTCGCCGCCGTTTCATCCCTTTTTCCCCTTTTTGCGTTTTCATTTTTTAAAATATATTTTATTAAGCGTCACCAAAAGTCCTCTTCTTCCTCCGCTTCGCATTCGCCTCATTCCGACTCCGTCCTCTTCCTGCACACCTCCGTCAACAGCACCAAACAGCAGCAACAGGAACAACACCGGCAACGGCCCGTCTCTGTCCCACCGTCAATTGGCCCTGGCGTTTTTGCAGAATTTGACAGCACCGAAGGCGGAGTAGCAACAGCCGCTGATACGATGAATTTTCTCACTGAGGTGAAAGCGCAGTGCCAAACGGTCATCCTTCAGTTCATTCACAAGCCGATGCAACTGACCACGCTCAGTTTGTTGGCCCATACCACCCTTTCTTGAAATGTCTGCATTTTTTTATGCCATTACAAATTAGTCTAAAGAGAAATGGTCCACCAAACTGAGGAGACCGGACCCTTAACTAATTTTGATGGTTTCTGTTTCAACTGTACGATTGCAGAAGAGTTCGACAACCCCCGCAATGTCCGCTTTGCTCGGCCGACAGCCGACGATCACCGAAGACGAAGAGAATGAGCGGGAGGAAGACGAGGAGCCCATTTCAATGGCAATTCAAAACATGGCAGACAGCCCATAACCCATTTGTTCCGTTGCTTTTAGCCTGATTTTGGTGCTGCGGTGACGCGCATTGTTTCCGATTTCGGCGCTGGTCGTGTCAAAAGTGAGGCGCACGAGGAAGTGATTATGATGGAGGACGATGTCCGCCACCAACAACAGCAGCAAATGCCGCGTTTTGCTGGCAAATTAATTGGCGACGGTGGCGAATGTCGCGATGGAAGTGCCGAAGGCGCCGCCCATTCGATACATTTCAAACGGGAGGAGGAGGACGCCGCGGGAGCCGAACAACAGCGGCAGAGGGAAGAGGCGGAAGACGCGGCGGATTTGGGCGCGGACGCACTCAAAGCACGGCGAGCAGCGCGGCAGCGGAAACGCGAGCCGGTGGTGGTCGGGTGGCGCACATTGGAGAAGGCAATGCGAACGACGGCCGAAGGTGGGCGACAGAAGGGGGAGCAACAGACACTGTACACGGCCAAGGGGACAAAGGACCCAAAATTAATGAAAAACAATTGGAGTGGGGAGAGAGAATTCAGATTAAGTCAATTTTTCCTGACGCATATCGACACCCCTCCACAGAAATTTGTTGAAAAACATCCCGCAAAAAAATACTAAATTTTTTTGGATTTTGAAGAAAATCTGAATTTTTGCTTAATTTGAAGCAAGCTATGATTTTCCACAAAATTTTGCGAAATTCCTTCAAATCCCCGTGCAAAAATTGAAACATTGAGCTCCCCCACCCTCATTTTTGTATTCATAAATTGAACTTGATGAATTTACTTTGAAAAGTGCAGACAGTGACATGTCTCCGCTGGAGCAATTCCTTCTCGGCTCCACGCTGCTCTCCCGTCTCTGTTCCTTCTTCGAAATGGCATTTGCCGAAGCACAGCGCCAACAGCGCGGGAAATTCAAATTGCCAATCAAAGACTACGGAGTTGGCACTGACGGAGTGATGAGCGCGACATTTCCGAGGTGATTAATCCCACAAACAAAGCGATTGTTTTTTTTTAATTTAAAAACTTAGATTGATTGAAAATGACCAAATTGAATCGGGTTTTAACCTAATTTTTTTTAAAGAAAACCAAGGGTTTACGCACCCGGTTTTTAGTTCGGGATTTCTTCGATTTCATTACTCTATTCATTCATAGAAATCCCTATTTTGCTTTTTGTTCAATTCGGATTATGGGTTCGAAATGGATCCCAGCAAAATGGTTATTCTTCCATCTGAAAAATCTCCAAAACAGACAGTTTCCAAAAAACATTCGGCGCTGTACTTTCAAATAGGAACGTGCCGAACCCGTCCCTTTTTTGTCCATGCTCTCTGATCACTTTTGTATCGCTCTCTGCTGTCCTTCAGTTACCCCATGCCCCCGTCCCTCGCTTCTTCCTCGCTGCCCAATGCGCTCGGTTCGCCCGGCGACCATTCTGTCCACCAGCAGTTTCACCCCTCCACCCATTGTATGGTTCGTCTCCAACTGTTCGTCTGTCCGCAGCAGTTCCGTTTGGTCTCCATGTTGGACTATGGTTGTGTGTCTCTTCGTCGCCACTTTTCTTTGTCCATTTATCTTCCACCCATTGCCTTTAGCCACCGGCCCCCAATGTCCGGCTGAGTCGGACGTGCGCATTTTCGAGCGATTTTTCGCCCGCGAAGTCGTCCGTATGAACAACGAATTGGCCGTGTTCGCTTTCGTCACTCTGTGCCGTTTTTGTCACCCGCCAATTTTCGCCTCCTTTGCCCAACTGATGATGGCCCAAATGGTAAGAAAAAAGGCCGAGCGCTGTTTTTGATTTATTTCGTATTGCAAAAAGGAGTCCCAACCCCGGTGGCCATGGCGTGTCGAATTGGAATTGGTACACAATGCCGAGGAATCGGCCCAACCCACGGGAGCGAACTCTCATCAGCAGCAGCAGAAGACGCAAAAGATCGTCAAAAACAGCATTCAGGCAGCAATAAAAACATAAACGAAATAGGCAGTCAAAATGAGCGACCCTTTTCAACAAGGACAGAAAAAAAGGAACTGTACTTTTTTCTTAAAATTCTCTAAAAAGGTCTGGCTACTAAAGACCGTAACAGAGTCGAAACATGTCAGGGTTTTCCCGCGGTGCTTATCCTATAATCTGGTCCCGAAAAAAACAATTCACCCTGAAATCTGGTCTGGATGCATCCTCCGGATTGAGTTGGATCACAATTTGTTTTTCTGGGTTTGGCACAATGCCATCTTTTTTTTTATTCACAAGTACACTCACCAAAAAAAAGTCTTGGGACAAAAATGCCAAAATTGGCAAAAACCAATTAACTCTGCAATACTAATGCATCTATGTCCGGTTCAGTTCATTGATCCTGAATTTTTGAGATATTCCGGGCTCTATTATCTATGTCCCTGACAAAGGAAGGTCCCCAGGTGTCCGTGGGATTTCCAAATGAAATTTGGTGGGTGGATAGAGCACCCATGGGTTCTTAAGAAAAGTGTTTTTATTTTCTGCGAAATGAGTCTGAGTGCCGAGTTATGACGTGCCAAACTTTTTTTTATTGCAATAAATTAAATAAACATTTGCACTGTTTTGTGTTGTTCGGTGGTGCGGAGGTTGTGCTCCTGCCTTTCCTTTTTGTCCTCGCAGGTTCGAATCCCTCATATGTTAATTTATTTTCCCCGTTTTATTTTTGATTTTATGCAAATTAATGGCCATTGAAATCAATTCCATCGGGTCAAAAATTTTTATTCCTTCTTTTTCATTCAATTTTATTCATTTTCACACAACATTGTGAACCCAATCGATCATTAAATTTTTGGTCATAATATGGCTTGTATTTGGAACAGCAAAAACATTTTTGGCCTTAATTTTTAGCAAATTAAAAATTAATAAAATAATTTAAACCTGAAAAATTCCTTTTTGAGGAAATTTTCCTTGTCTTTCAGCAATAACAATATATAGTGGTGACAAATGCATGCCATCAGCTGTAATGATTGGCATGCTCGTATAGCTATGTGTTAAATCAAAAATAAAACGGGGAAAATAAATTAACATATGAGGGATTCGAACCTGCGAGGACAAAAAGGAAAGGGAGGAGCACAACCTCCGCACCACCGAACAACACAAAACAGTGCAAATGTTTATTTAATTTATTGCAATAAAAAAAAGTTTGGCACGTCATAACTCGGCACTCAGACTCATTTCGCAGAAAATAAAAACACTTTTCTTAAGAACCCATGGGTGCTCTATCCACCCACCAAATTTCATTTGGAAATCCCACGGACACCTGGGGACCTTCCTTTGTGAGCTTACAACAATTAGCTATAGCTTGTGATAGCTTCTAAAAATGCCGCGTCAACCCGTTTAGCTTGGAGACATTGAAAGAGATTCTCAGGTGCCCGACATGTGCAAACGCTTTGTGTTTGTGATTTGGTTGAGGCCGCAATGGCAAAACGGGGCGAATTGCCAACTGCAGCCAACGCAACAACAGCACGGGGGGACGAAGCGAACGGCGGCACAAGCGCAGACAAACGGCGGCGAACGACGCGTTGCGCTGCACTACGAAATTGACCTGTCCGAATTTGTTTGTTGACCCTTCCTGCTGAAGAGCCTTTAATCACCCGTTGTTTTTGATTAGTGACGAGCTGACATTGCCGCCCAACTTCCAGCAGCAGCGCATGTCCCCCGAGGAGAGTCAGGCGATCGAAGCCGTGCTCAAGGTGCGTTCTCTTCGGGTGCAATATTTCCCCCGTCTCCGAAATTTTCAAACAAATTTTTCAAAACCAAAAAATATATATATAATCAAATTTCAAGAACCAAATTCTAAGAAAAAAACCACTCTCCCAAAAAATTTTTAGGGACAGGGCGAATTGTGCCGGCAACAGTCCGTTGCCGACCCCTCCAAACAGCAGCAGCGACGCACCTGCTGCATTTGGCCGTGCATTCGCGCTTTGCTGGAGGGCCAACACCAACAGCAAAAACAGCCAAACCCGCAACTGCAGGCAAATTCATTCATGTATACATACATTGGTTATTTTTTCAAGGTCCTACCGATGGGAATGCAGCAAATCCAAGGAAGTGGAGGAATGTGATCCTTCAGCAGATGGAAGAAATTCATCCCTATTTGCTTTACACATTGTAAAACAGATCAGCTATTTATTATTTTATAATAATTTAAACCGAATAAAACGAAAATCCGCGAACGCGAATTTAACCCACAAAGTATATCCGAATATATGTCAAAATCAAACGAATGGACAATTAAATGAGAAAAGTCGTGAAAGGTTCATCGTTCGCTTCACTCAAATTGCTCCGATCTTCTGCGACAATTCACGAACCAATGCCTTCACGTCGTCATCCGACACCGCGTCTTTGATGCGACGCGTTGCATCATTCAGTGCTTGAATCTCGCCCACAGTCAAGCAATTTGTGACCGCAAATTGGCCCAACAGAATGATGAGAGTCTGAAGGAGACGGACCAAAGCCAGCGGAGAATGGTCGCCGAAAGAGTGCACCGAACGCAGCGAGGCGATGATCGCGTGGACGGCGTCCTCGCGAGGGCCGAGTTCAACGACGGCACCGTCCTTGGACTTTTGCAGGAGAATGCGCGCCAAGTTGAGCAGAGTGGAAGCAGCAGCGACCTGCAAAAACAATGGAAGTGTGGCAGTGGGAAATCGGTGATACTTGGAGAGCGGCTTTTGTGGAGTCAATTTGCTTCGAAACAATGCCCCACAAGGCGGAGGCCTCGGCCATTAGCATAGACCGGCCAAAGTCATGCGCCGAGGCATTAGCCAGCGAACGGCACGCCAAAATGCGGACGGGCTCCGAGCCGTGGGCCAAGTTGAGCAATTCCACCAAACGCCGTACGGTCGGAACACCTTTTGGCGGGTTTCCGAGAACGGACTAAAAAATACACAAGATTTAAAAGGAAAACGAAAAAATTAGCACCTCCAATGAGCAAAAGATTTCGTTCAATTTTGGATGGAGCAAAGCAATTCGAAACAAATCCAACGCGGGCACAATCGTCTCGGGCGACCACAAAATTCCTTTTTCCAATGCGACGATTTGGCACTCATTGATGGCAAAGTCAGCTTGGGAGAGTATCACTTCTGCCGAAGCGAACTGCAAAAAATGCCATTTTTTGTTTTTTGAATTCCATTTGAACGGCTTACTTCGTCATCGTTCAGTTGCAACGCTTTTGGTTGGAGCAAATTCATCTCCCGCAGCCGTTCAATCACTTTTTTGGACACACCGTCGAGGCCAAAAGTGCAGAAATTGTCTGGCAGAGGCACAATCGGACTACGTTTCGTATCTGTGTTGGTTCCAAATGCCAAAAACAAATGCAATTTGTATTTACTTTGTTGTGCCGTCGTCACTCCGTTGTTACAGCCCGGCATGTATCGGTTCGTGCCCGTGAAGGGGTCTTGGTAGCCGGAAGAAAGGACCTGGGCGGAAGATGTTTGACTTCTTGGCCCAATTCTGCGCCAAACGGTTTCATCCCCGGCACTTTGTTGATCCGCTGTGCCGTTGCCAAACGCACCGGCCGCGGTTGGTTCCTGACCAAAACATGCATTTAATTGAATAAAAATGCACAAATAGTTGGGGTTACCCTGGCCATCTGCACTTCTTGGTCTTTCATCTCCAAGGCTTCGTATTGACTTGTGAAGAAGAACTCCTGCACATCGGTCGGAATGGTTTTGGACGAGTCGGTGGTGAACACAATTATAAAGCCGGAACTAAAAGGATTGATCATCTGCACTGCTCGGACAGTCAGTGTACGTTCTTCGGATGCGATTGGTTACCTCGTTGCTACGGCGAAGTCGCCGTTGGCCAACGGAGTCACTGACCAAACGCTGTGCACGGGTATCTGAAAAGGAGGACTTTTGAACTGGGAAAAGGGCGCAAAGCGTTGACCGCACCCATTAACCTTCAATGATTGGACGTGCGTCAACGCGACTTTGTCAGTGAGTTCGAAAATGTCAATGGAACCGCCTTCGCCGCAGGCGATGACCAACGGAGAGGCGAAGGACGGGGAAAAGTCGAGAAGACACATTCTGAAGGAGCAGTAGAAAGTTATACCCAGAAGACTCATTCCCCCGTGTTGTCCTTCCCCCCCCCCCCCCCGAAGAGGGACAGTTACACAGCCAAGTTTAGAGCAGTATAACTCTGTCGACCAAATACATTTGATTTCATTCGAAGGTCCCTAATGTTCCCTCCGCCAATCACCCAAAAAAATTCAAAGAAAAAATAAATGCAATACCCTCGGAAAGAAAGGCTTACGTGTATAGAAACTCCTCGTGGTTGGGATGGAAAGTGCGAAGGTTTGCCCCGTTGCTCAAATCCCACAAGCGAATGGTCGAGTCGTTGGAGGTGGACAGAAAATGTTTGTCGGAAAGCACAATAAGTGCCCGTACGACGTCGTCGTGACCTGAAAAACAAACCCCAATCAGAGGAAAGCTCAAAAAGTGCCAAAACTATGCCTTTGAATGTGCCGATTTGCTCATAATTGGCACCCCAAAGCTTTATGGTTTTGTCAGCGGAAGCGGTCAAAAAATTAGGCACGGGTTTGGCGGGAACAACCGAAACGGCCCACACGGAGCAGGTATGGCCGGACAGAAGTCCAATGCCAACTTCGGAACCATCCTCGACCAGCAAATCGGCGACGGGCCAAACCAAAGCCATGTGATCCTCAAAATGGGGGGGTTCAATGTAATGGAGTAACAAAACAAAAATGCGATTTTTGGAGAAAAGTCTGACAATAAATGTGATAACAAAGGTACAACATACCCACGAACCGCTCATGAGAAGGCCCGTGTTTTCGTCATAAAGAAGTGTACAGACTGAAAAATAAAGTCAATAGGAAATTGGAAAAGTAATTACCATTCGATTTGTGTCCCTGCAGCACTTTCAGCGGTTCTTTGAATGCGTTTGATGGCGAAAAAATTGCAATTGAGCCATCCTTCCGACCGACAAATACGAGAAAACCTTTGACGGATTTGGCGGCAACAGCGACAGAATTTATCGAGAGGCAATCCTTTTGGGGAATCGTTTCGCAATTCTCGTAAATGTCACTGAATTAGGGATGGGAAACAATTAAAAAAATATCGAAGTCAAATTAATTTCCGGCATTTACAGATTTAAGACCCCCGATGCTTACAGTTGGGATTCCCAAAAAAACCAAAGAGGGACCTTTAGGCTTTTTAATTTTTTGTAGTAATAGATGAAAACTTGTTCCCTGTTGTTTTCAGAATCGCTGATCAGAATCTGATATCAATTTCGATCAATCCCAAACTCGTATTTAAACAAAAAGTCGAAATTCTTTTTTCGAGTTCGATTTTCAAATTTAGATTAGGGATTCAAAAAGTTGGATAAGTTGTAAAAGTGACCAATCCCAATTATGAAATTTGGGTAAAAATAATTGCATATTAATATTAACATGGCAAAATTAAAAAGAACCGTTTTCTCCAAATTTTCATTAGTCCGTCCCTTCCGCCAGTGACCAAATTGCCATCCGGCATTTCCGCGACACATTTGGCATCGTTTGGCTGATGAGCCTCGATAATTGCGCTGATAGTAAATTTTTCCAGCAAATGTTCGCTGCTTTTGCTTGTGGATGCTTGCAAGTCTTGCTGTCCATTGGGAAGATCCATCTTAGAGCAAAAGTAAAAAAAATTATTTGTTCTCCTTGGTTTTATGATCATCAAATGACAAAATTTGGTTTTTTAAATCATCTTTTTCATTAAGGCAAGACTAATTTAGATTGGTATTGATAATTTAATTTGGTAATGAATAAAAAATTCAAGGATTAAGAGAAAAACAAATTAAAATTTGAAAATCATCATTTGGAATTTGAGTGCATTAAATTTAAAATTTTGAATAATATTTAAAATGTAATGCCAAAATTTATTTAAATAAAAAATTATGTTTAATTTAAGTTCTGCTTTTTTAAAACTCTCTTAGTTAATTTGGCTCATGTGATAGTCCGTGTTTTGGGATCATCTGTGGGCTTCATTTTAACAACAGATTCTAACCGCCAGCGACACCAACTGGGTCCGGGTTTAGGTTTTGAATTGATAGTGAACATAAAAACCGTTATTAAAAAGTATTTATCTTGTTTTACACACATTGTTTTAATTATTTTTGTTTGGTACTCATGCAGTTTACAGGCTACTTTTAACATACATTTTCAAATGCCTATATATGTGTTTTAGAAATTAATGCAAATAAGTTTTAAGGGGTTTTTGAGGTCGCTGATCACGAATATAGCACCCATTTTTGCCAATTTCGAATCCTTGACCCGAACTCGAACAAAAATAAAATTAGAAAATTTTGTATGGATGATATCCTCATGGGCAAGATGATTTGAATTTGAAAATATATGTTAAAAGTAGCCTGTAAACTGCATGAGTACCTTTTGTTTAAAAGGTGTGTATTAAATCATTGGCCTTTGCTCACTTTCCGACTCTTCGCACAATGAATCGCAGTGTCTTCTCTCCTCCCAATTGTTCTTTGTTTCGTTTGGCTTTTTTCCTCGTCTTTTGTTCGCTTAGTGCCAATGCCATGAAATTTGCTGTCAAAGGCGATGACAACAAATATTGCATCCTTCTCGACTCTCCACAAATCACTGGCGCAATTCGTTACGAAGAAAAAGTTTTATTTTTCTGTCCAATTTGGGTTTTACTTCCTTTTTCAGAATGGTTCCTTCAACACGACCACTTTTTCGCTTTCAAACAGCTCGGCTTCGGTTGACAATAATGCCAGCAGTTGTGATGCTTCCATTCAGCGAATTTCCATCCAATTTGCGCCTCTCATTGAGGGAATTGCCACCGAAATGAGCAAAAAATGGTAATATAAGAATTATTTATTTAATTTTTGCGGTCATATAATTAAGGAACATCACTTTGGAATTCACCAAAAAGGACGGGAAAAACTACGCTTTGTCCGACTATTCGCTGGGCGTCGTTTTCTTTCCGGCACAAAAGGCATCGCAAAGTGAGTATTTGTGGGAGACGGAATATTGCCGAAGATTGTGTAAACCAATTTTAGAATCCCATGTCTACGAGAAGAACGGAACCGCGGAATGGGTCGCACAGCTCGAAAGTGACCAGTCCAAACACCCCAACGGGTTCACCTGCTCCGAGAACAAATTGGCGCTGTCCGACGCGTCCACGATTAATTTTGAATTTCTGAAGGTTCCCTCCGATTTGTTTTTGTCTCATTTTTTACTACGATTTTTCAGTTGGTTGCCTTTGACGACAATGAAAAGGACGAATTCAGAGACGGGCAAAGTCCATCCTTTTTTGTCCTCTTTACTTTTTTACATAAATTGCCATTTCAGTCTTCGAGAACTGTCCTTTGGATGCGCGTACTTCGGATTTGGTGCCGGTAAATTTTTGAAATGTCTTTCGCGAACGGACATTTTTGGACCAAATTTGAGGAAATTGCGCCCAACTTTCGCTCTAAAAATTTCATTTTTATAATAAATGACTTTGGTTTTCAGATTGTCGTCGGTGCTCTGTTGGCCGGCCTTGTTGTCATTGTTCTGATCGCTTATTTGATCGGCCGCGCTCGTGCAAAGCGACAGGGATACACTTCGGTTTAGAGAAGGGGCGGCGATGGATGCGCAACGGAAGGACCCATTTATGGACACTTTTATTTTTGAGACACTTCTTTTTTAGTTATTTTTGTTTTTGCAATTTACCAAAGATACACATAAATCATATTCGTATTGGCTGTGCTGTATAATTTTTCTAATTAAAGCATTCTTCGTTTTTTTAATAATGGCAAAACGTAGAAAAGGCAAAACAAAAGATACGCTTAAAACATGCAAAATAAATTTTGAAAAATTGAGCCTTAGGTCGCCTAGCCAAAGTCTTATTAATTTTCTAGAATTTGTGTGTTTTTCTATGACAAAGTCTGTATTTTCCTTTTTTGAAGAATTCTTTATGAGAGACCTGGAAAAGCAATTTTATAATTTGTCTGTTTTAATTTATTTATGTTTTTGTGTAAATAAAAGTGCCGGAAATATTTTCAAACGTCAGAATTACGTAAATCGTAAAATGAAAGTGCAATTTAAATATGTTATGATCAGCAGTCAGAGTCAGCCGATGCCAATGCCGACGAATGAATGAAATTCGGAAAAGGCAGCAGACGAATTGGCATCGAATCGAATATTATGACGCAATTGCCAAATGAATCGAATGGCAATGAATGAGGAAGTAATTACTAATTGCTCCCATTTAAAAGCCAATTTATTAATTACATTTTATTAATAGGAATAATTTCGCCCATTTAAAAGTCTATTTTATTAATTGAATTTTATTAATATTATTATTTAACATTTGCGCAATGCTTTGGCTAATTTTACTGCTTTTAGGTAAACAAATCAAATCATTATAAAATATAAAAATAATTATATTCTTTTTTTAACTAATTAAAGCTGATAAAAACAAATACATAATTATTTTTAATTTTATTCTTAATTTTTTTTAAATTATTATAAAATTGTGAATTATTTTAAAAATATTTCATTTTTCAGTTTCCCGTGCAATTTCATCTTCTGATAACGAATCCGAAAAGAATGAAATCAGCGAAAAAACAGTTAAACAAATTGAGCAAATGTTCAATTCAACTTTAAATCCAATTTTTTGTCTAAGAAATTTTGAAAGTTTCAGCAAAATCAGCGAAAATATAAAAGGAATTGGATTTAAAATGTTAATGAAAAGTTTGAGCAAAAAAATTGGCAAAAGCGAAGAAATAAATGAAATAATAGAAAAAATAAAAGAAAAAGAAAGCAAATTTGGGGAAAATTTGGCGGATTATTTAAATACAAAAGAGGAAAACTTTAAAATGGCGGAAGAAAAAGGCGAAACGCAAATTAATACGGAAGAAATGTTTGGGCTTTTCCTTTATGCAGGAATTTGTGAAAAAATATTGGACGAAATTAAGGTGAATTTTTAAAGAATTCATCTCAAAATCGGGGGGAGGGGAGGGCACTTCGCCGCTGCGGGAGATAAAAACATTTTTGGGAGTTTGGCACCAAAAACCCAAAAACCCAATTGGGTATTAGTCTTTATTTTGCGATTTTAAACATTTAAAATCCAAGCCGAAATTGTGACACTTTAAATTTGATGGTGATGAAATGTCTCCGAACCGAAAATGACCAATTTAATACATAATTAAAAAATAATAATATAATAATTAAAGAGAAAAAATTTAAATTATTTAGAACATTTCTTGTAAAAAGCAAAATGGAGAAATTAAAATTATGAAAAATAATTTAAATAAAATGCGCAGAGATTTGTACAGAAATTTTGAAGAAACGAAAATAAAAATTTTGGAAATTTTAAAAAAAGACGGAGAAAAAATGGGAAAATTAAAAGAAGAAAATGACCAAAAATTCGAAGTGCAAAAAGCGACGCATCGAAAAACATTTGAAAATGTAACGAAAAATATCGAAGACGAAGCCGAAATTGGGCAGATGAAAAGGGAATGTTCGCTGTTTTTCCAAAGGTTCGAAGAATGCCATCGGTTCACAGAAGAGAAAATTTACGAATTGGCGACGAAAAACGGCGAAATTCGGAAAAATTTGATGCAAATAAATGTCGGAGGAAAAGCGCTTCAAACGGTGGGCCTTCAAATTCGCCTTACGCTTTTCGACGGCATCGAAAGAGCGATGGAAAGTGAGCAAAGCATTTGGGGAAATGAAAAATGAGAATTTTAGGTGAAAATTCAGAGTTTTCCCGTTTTGAAATTGTGTCCGAGCTTTTGAGTTTGGGCTAAAGAACTATGATTAATCTATGAGTAATCGCTAAATTTTTATCAAAGCAGGAAATCTGATACTTCCACTAATTCAAAATTAAAATTTTCTTTAAAAATCGTAAATATATTTTTTAATTATTTTAAAATTTTAAATCTTTTTGTCTATTTTTTTTTGGATTGTTTGTGGATCCTTTGTCCGTGGGTCCTTTGTCACTTTACCTAAGCTCTTAAGGGGGGGGGATGAGTGAAAACAGAAGCCCGGAGATTTCTTACTTTTTTTAAAAAATGTTTATTTTTCTTACAGAAAAGGAAATAAATTCATTGCTTTTTGGCGCTGAAAATGATGAACATTTTGAGTTTATTTCTGCTTCTAAATTTTTAATTGAAACTTTCGTCGAGCAAAAGCAAATGACAGCGCAAAGAACAGAACAATTTCTGCAACTTTTTTCGACAATAAAACATTTAAAATTGGAGAAAGTCTTTTCAATTTTAATTGCCAATGAATTTAAATTTAAACTCTCTCCGCACCGAAATTCAATCGAACGGCGAATTTATTTTGCAAAAAATAAAATTGAAAAACAATTTGAAATCGGAAGTTTGTGGGAATATCTTTCAAAGTTTGAAGAATTTGGGATGGACAGAGAATCAATGAGAAAAACGGAAGCGAAGGCCAACGAATTTGCGAATTTGTTAATGTACGACCAAATGTATAAGGCATTGTTCGGCCGCTTCTTTCACGGGCAAAAAGGTCAAAAAGCAATTTCAGTTAAATTCAAAGTTAAACGCACAAATAAAATTTGCAAATTTATATTTTATTATTTTTCCAAAAACCATAAAAATTACAAAATCCCATTTAAAAATTTATCTTTTACCCGTCACACAAAAAGCCACAAAGAGATACATCAGATACATGTCATTTAAATGCTTAAATTAAGGTCAGTCTGTCGTGGAAAAATTTCCCAGAAATTTCGCTGACAATTTGTCTCCCGAAGAATACGCCGCTTATTGGCTTATCGAAATTGGCAAAAACTTAAGGAAACATTTAGCGCTTATACGACAAGAATTAAATGCCATTATTGAGAACAATTTCACAATTCTTGAACAGATTTTGAGAGAAAATATGGTTAAAAAAGTTAATCAATTTAAAAATAATTACAAAAAAATGAGAAAAAATGCGCGGAAATTGGCAACGGAAGAATTGAAAAAAGGCGGAGACGGCACAGAAACAGCAAAAACGACAAAATTAATGAAAAGTGTGGAGAAATCGGAAGAAATGGAACAAAAAGTGCCATTGAAAGGAAACAAAAAAGAAAATGTGCGAAAGTTAAGGGAAAAATATGCGCAGGAATTGGACAAAGTTTTGGGAATGGCACGGGAAACGAATTTGGAAATGGAGGACAAATTGAGGAAAATGCAATGGCAAACGGAGGAGGGACAAAGCTCAGAAACAGTGAAAAGCCGAAGAGATTCAGCGGAAAAGTGCCAAAATGAGAGACGGAAGAGAAACAGTCGGAAATAAAATCATTCATCAGAAGAAAACAAACGAAAGAAACATTGTCCATTTTAAAACAGTAAAGCATAGTGAAGAAAGAATAATAAATCGAATTAGGTAATTTTTATGGTTCCAAACAATGAAATGAAAGTAAGCCCAAAAAACAGTGACAATCAATTCAATGGTCTTGGCAATTAAGCACCTTATTTGTTAGGCTACACTTTTTTCTCTCTTGAAACCATGCATGAATATAAAAATGATGATTATTTCAATGATTATTTGCCGACGATTGCCCGCCCTACTCAGTCACAAATCGCTGCCCCTAAAAATGCCGATGCTTCGGCATTAATAGCCCTAAAAATCATAATATAAATGTAGAATTTAATTGAAATTTTTTTTTTCTTTAGTATTATACAGAATGTTTTCATCCCGTTATCCCCCTGTAATCTGAACTCGGAATTCCGTTGCATCCTGAGAACTCAGCCTATTGTTCTTTTGTACATATTGTAAAAACAAAACAAAATCCAAAAATAGGTTTTAATGATTTTCTATCATATTTTTCAGTAATATTTATTTAGAATTCTTATTTTTGTACTTTTCTCAATTTTTAATATTTAATAATAAAATTGTTAATTTACCGTTAAATCATAATAAATTTCTTTGTTTGTAATGATTTTATGATTTTAAAATATTTCATCGGATTAAATTACCTTTGTTTTTCATTTGAATTTGAATATTGGCATTTTGTTTTCTACGCCAATGATTTTGTGCGTTTCTTTTTTACCGTCCGTCCGTGAAAAGGTAAAAGCCTCGCCGGGTTAGTCCGGTCTCTACTGGGCTTGATCCATAATGCATTTCAATATTTATTAAGATTTTCTTTAGAAAAAGAATAGCTTGGGAATATTCAATCTTCTTTATAAAGCAGAAAATCGTGTAAAATGGCTAAAAAACGATTACCATTGTCGGAGAATCAGCAGCCGACTCCGCCGAAGAGAAAAGAAATGTTTGTACTTTTACTTATTTATTTGTTTTTTCTCCGTTTCCCTTTTCTTCCCTTAGGCTGCCTCTTCAGACGTGGTTCGGATCGGACAAACAATTCGTAACTTTTTCTGTCAACGGTTCGACAAGCCCCGCCCGCAAAAAAGCGCATTTCCAAACACCGATTTCAGAGGATTTGCGTTGGGCCGCGAGTTCGAACAAGTCAGAATCTAATTTAAAAAATGTTATTAAACCCGGAATACATGTTTTTGGCATTTCTGTCTCTGATTTTACAGGGATTAATTAGGTAAAATTGAAATTTTAAGTCCCTCGACGAGCGGTGACGCCAAACCAAACGAAAAGCAAATGATGCCGAAAAGGGACGGCGGAAGTGCCAATGCATCGCAACAAAAGGCGGTGGTGGAAAGCGTGTTCTGCGCACCCTCGCAACTCCAGGTCCACTGATCCAAAATTGGATTATTTTACACCGAAAAATGCCATTTTTGGCCCGTAATTTTCCATTTTTTGGGTTAATTCTTTTTGGAATTATTTTGCAGAAGAATCTCCATGCTTCTGTCCTGTATTTGATGTCTTTGCGTGACAATGAACAACAACATTTGTTGCGTTTGCTGTGTAATCATCCGATTTTGCTGTATCAAAAAGTGTTGGAAATGTCCGGCGACTTGCAACACAAAGGAACCAAAAAGGCGAAGGTCGACCATTTCGCGTGTTTCCGTTGCATTTGGTCACTCCAGAATGTTTTAGAAGGAATTTGTCAACTTTTCCGGCGTCATTTGCCACTTCCCCACTCGCTACGAACTTTGCCAATGTCGAATTGAGGACTCAGGTCGAACTTGGCCAGTTTCAGGGCCGCGAAATGAACAAAACGCAGACCAAATTAAGGAAAACTGTTCAAATTGTTCGAAATTGCGACGGAACGGAGCACCGAACGGCTGATCGTCGCTTCGAACTTTGTAAAAGTGCGTCGGATAGGCGATGGTATCGCATGAGAATTTTTGAAAATTTGCATCTAAATTCAAAAATTTTGTTGCTAATTTTGGCTGGCTTATCCCATCCTTTCTTTTCAGACTTTGGATCTGTTGGACTCTCTTTTCGGCCTTTTGCGCGACAATTTCGTCGTTTTTCGCATCAATCCCAACACTCCCATCACGGCACTGCCGCAAATTGAGCATCAAATTTTGGAAGGGGCGAAGGGACAGACCCAAATCGTATTGCTGAGCTCAAAAATGGGTCCAATTTGGACGGCTTGTGATTACTTACAGAAATTCGTTTTCAGAACGGTTGAACTGCGACCTTTTCCATTCGGCACGGCTCATTTTCTTCGACTTCGACCCGTGCAACGACGGCAAAACGATCAAAAAATGGGACGCCGAAGGAAGGCTAAAAGCGGCGCAACGACTTATCACTTCGGTTGGTTTTATGCGGAATTTTACCCCAAAAATCATTGTTCCATTTGCTTGGTCTTTCGGGCTTTTTTCCCAATCGATTGAGGAAATTTTTTAAATCGGAATTGCATTTTAGGCACAAAAAATCGCAAAATAGGCATTAAACTGGCACAAAAAACCTCGAATAGGCACAAAAAAGAAAATTTGATATTGCTTTTTAAAAAGTTAAATTGCAAAGTTTTGGTCTTTTTCAATTGCAAATAAATGCTGATAGATTAACACTTTTGGCACTGCTCCGTGTACATTTCTCTTTTTCAAGGAGACTTTTGAAGCGAATGAATTTTCCTTTTCCGGCGGCGACAATTCCCGGCCCAATTCTCAGCCGACCAATTTGCTGTTGTGAATGTGCGAAGAAACTGAATAAATAGCGAATCTCTTTCTGTCATTTCTTCGATGCGTTTTCCTTTGTCCAAATTTTGTTTCCTTTTTAAAAAATTAAATATTTATTTATTTATTTTATCAATTATCGCTAATTGTTTTGCATTATTTTGCGTTTCCCCCCCCCCCCCATTTTCTTTCTCTGCTGTCATCCTCCAATTTCTCTTTTCTACGACCCATTTTCCTCATCCTCCACAACGCCCCCCCCCCAATCGGACGGATCGATTCTTTGCTGCTCACAGCCCACCAAAGTGCACACCATCCAAACATCCAAAGCCCCCCCCCCCCTCCCCACCCGCGTCAGTCTTTCATTTCCTTCAAAACAAATATTATGGCCCATTCATTTCACAAAATATTATTAACTAACAAATAAGCAAAAGGAGGAAGGAACACGCATTCGATGCACGACGAAAACGGACTCATTAAAATTAATGTGAATTTATGCGCAAAAAAAGTTTTATTCGTTAATAACCCTTTTAAATAACAAAAATTGTGTATTTAATAAACATTTGCACATTAATGATTAATCTGTGACTGTTAATGAGAAAAGAGAGAGACGAAAAGTAATTCTGTTTACTTTTGTATCTTTTGGTTGGCCAAATTCTCGCTCTCTCCCCCCCCCCCCCCCACTTGCCTCACTCTCTCTTTCGCTCTCGATTCTCTTCCATCCACTTGTTCTTTGGGCCAGGCCATTCCTTCCCCTCCTCTCTCTCTTTCCCCTCTCTCTCCCCTCCTCTCTCTCTTTCCCTCCCCTCCCCTCCCCTCCTCTCTCATCTCTCTTTTGTCCCTCTCTTTCTTTTGCTTCTTTCTCTTTGGCCTTTGTCTGTCTCTCTGTTGGCCCTTTGCCCCATTCATTGAAAGAAAACGACGGACCGATTCGCCTTCTTTTCTTTATTTATTATTCATTTGTCAGTCCCAAAAAGTCATTCGCACACAGCCAAAAGAAAAGACAAAACCAAAAAAACAGTGAATTTAATTGATTTGGACACGAAATAATCCAAAAAAACATCTTTTATCTTCCTTTATTTGGCATTCTGTACGATTGTTTTGTCCATTCATCGTTCGTTCACTTTGATTTTCGATCCTTCGCACTAAAAAGTGAATGGCGAATTGGAACAAAATGAATTTTCACATTTTCCCCCGCTGACTTCGTCACATGACAAAAATTAAAGCGAAGGCAAATGAGAAAGGCGGTGACTTCGATCGCCCAAAAACGCGCTTTTGCTTGGCCAATTCTTTGGCATTCTCTCCGCTTCTTCTGATCCGACTCTTCCGTCCCATTGTGCCAAATTCGCCCCGCCAATGCCTTTTCGGCAAAGGCATTGTCTCCCCCTTCATTTTGCCAACACTTCGCAATGGAAGCGGCGGCGGAGGATAGGCAAAGCAGCAGCGGCCACTGATCGGCACCATTTGCCAGTGCTGCTTTTGCTGCTTCCGCTGATCGTTTTGCTGGGACGGACGGAGGGAAGGGACGCGCTAAGGCCGGACATTCAATTGGAGGCGGTGGACGACGCGACGAGGGAGGCGGAACTTTTGATAGAGGAGGCGGTGGCCGACGCGGGCGGAGAGACGGCGGCGGAAGGTGCACACAATTCGGAAGAGAGTGAGACTCATTTTGCCAAATCAGCAGAAGAGGCGGACGGTGGCAAAAATTCAGACGGCAAAAGTGCCGGAAGGGTCGGCCCGGCGCCGTTCGCTCATTGGCACTTTTCTGCCGCCGCCGCATTTGGCCATTACTCCCCCGACTTTTTCTTCATCGGCGCCCCCTCCGTCCAGGCACATATCTCACGGCACAGCTGGGAACGATACCAACGCTTCAAAGGCATTTGTTGATTCGGGGTCCCATTTGGTTCGATTGAATTGCCATTTCCTTACAGAGGAAACGTGCCGAAGGAGCGCGGAGACTGATCTGGCCGAGCGGAGGCTGAACAGCACGGAAAGTGCCTATTTCCATTGGGAAGAGAACGAATTTCACAGGGAACTGCGCAAAAAGTGAGGGGCGGAATTGGCCACCATTAATTTGCCATTTCAATTCTTAGATTGTTGCCGCAAACAATGCGCGACGGGCGAAGTGCGTTTTTTTCGGGGGGGGGGGAATGTTTTTTGGGTTACTTTTGATCAATTAAGAAAGCATTTTAAAATCATTTTGGATTCTTTAATTGCTTTCCCTGATCAGCTTCTTTCCGCGCTTTGCTCTCCTCCGATTTGCTCGGCTCCCTCGACCCGCGGCTTTTCGTCTCCGCCCCCAAATCGTTGTGCAAAGCCAAGCGATTGGTGGACGAAGCGGACGAACGGCTGAAGCAGATCAAGGAGGAAAAGCATATGTTCGAGGACTTTCTGATAAATAAGTGAGTTTAATGAATGTGCGGAGGGGGGGGGCAATTAGGGCGACCGAAACGAATGCAAATTTGGCAATGTTTTTCTGTGTTTTGTATCAATATTTTGTTATGACAACAAAGCCCCTGACTTACAATTAGTGAATGATGTCATTTTGGCCCTTTCATTTGTTCATTATTGCCTTTTTTTCGCCCTGTTAATTAATTAACTAATTAGTGCATTTTTTCAAATTATATTTTAACAAAGCGATTGTATAATTAATTAATAAATCTGTCTTTTTTTAATTAAAACTGTTAATTGGTTTTTTTGTCTCCCTCTTTCTCTGCCCAATCATTTTCTTCTTCTTTTCTTTTTATTTTTTGGTCGCTTTTCCATTTTAATTGCTTTTTGCTTTGTCCGTCTCTTTTTGCTTGGCTTCGATTCTTTCAATTGTTGTCGTTGTTTTTGCTTAATTTTGCCTCGAATTGTCAAATTTGCATTTTTTGGCATTTCTTTCCCTCCCCCGGGCTTTTCGCCAGGCTTTTCCTCCCAATTTGCAATTTTCTGCACCTCTCAGAGTGTTGGACCCGAGTCTGTTCGCCATCCCTACAAAGTCTAACAGACGTACAAATGGGACGACGAGAAAGTCACCGAATGGAGGAGGGATAACATGAAAAGGAAGAAGAAGACGAACAGAACGACGAGAGAGTGTTGAAACTGAGAGACGGACAGAGAGAGGGCGAGGGGGGAGAACCGAACGGAACAGACAAAGCAAAAGAGTGAGGGGAAGGAACACTTTCCCTCCCCCCCCAGGCGCTTCATTTTCCTTGCCTTAATATTATTATTGCGCTTTTCCTCTGATCACTTCCTCCCATTTTCCCTCATATTTCGGCCGTTTATTTCCATTTTCATCCCTTTCTTTCTCTGCTGTCTCTCCTCCTTCCCTTGCTTATTCCTTCCCCCATTTTCATTTCTTTGGCCATCATTTGCCATTGTTTCAATTACCTCTCTCTCCTTCTTCCTTCCTTTTTTCACTGGTCAGTCATTCTCCTCTCTTATTCCTTTTTGCTCATTGACTTAATCGCTCTATTAATTCGCTGCTGATTGCACTTAATTGTTATTGCCAGGGGCTACAAAAGTTTCGTTTCTTTTCCGATCACTCTCTTATCCATTATTATTTTTTATTTTCTTTCCTCTGGCATTTTACTCCCCCCCCCCACTTTTAGCTCATTCTTCTTAATTCCCTCTTTTGTTTCTCCCGATGATCACTCAATGGCATTCGTCCCTTATTATTCTTGTCCATGGATATATTTTTATTTTATTTGTTTTGTTAGTCATAAATTCGCTTTTGCATTTAATTGTTAATTTAAAGAATTTTTCCCATATTAAAAATAATAAATTCATTAAACAATGGCACTATTAAAAATCCCCCATTATTTTTTCAGAGTTTTCTCGCCTACGGTATGAACAATTCCTTCCAGCAATCGTCCGACCCATCGTTTTTCTGATGATTCGCCGCATCAATTACCATTTAAATGGTAAAATTGTCACCGCTTGGGCATTTTTTTGCCCGATTTTCAATTGCGACAAAATCCCATCTTTTCCTAGTCAGTTACAAAATGTATATGTACATGGTCTTATGTTTGTTTTGCGTTTCACCAATTGAATGCTCTTTCCCCCACACTTCACACCTCATTCATTTGTTTGTTTTTTTGTCAATTTCCATCGATTTGAATTCTTTCATTTTCATGTGTCACTGTGATTTTGATCATTAAATGATTCGAAATAAATGCAACTCTAATATGCTTCATTTTATATTATTTAAATTCAAATCCCACAAAATTTTGGAAAGTTGGTAAGACTCAAATTTAAAAAACTAAAACATTGTTTATAAATTTATTTGTTCCTTAATAAACATAACAACAACAAAAGCGCAATGATGGTTCGTTTGTTCGTTCATTGGCTTCCACCGGCGGATGACTCACCATCGCTGTTCCTTCCCCCTCTCTTTTCGTCATGCTTTGCCTCCTCTCCTCCCTTTCTCCGTTTCGCCCCTTTCTTAGGAATGGCGTCCCTTTTGGTGTTCCCTCTTTTTCGCTGCTTCTTGTCCAAGTCGGCAATCAGCAGTTTGCCCTCCTTGTTTGTCTTGAACGGCCCCGTCTCCTCGTCCTCCGAATTCCCTCCCTTTTCCGTTTCGCCTCGTTTCCCTTTCTGTCGTTTTCCGGGTTTCTTTCTCTCCGATTTGTTCGCACTTTTCTCATTCCCAACCAACGTCACTTTTTGTAGCATTGACTGTTGGTCCAACAAATCCAGCTTACCCGAGAGTGGGGGTTTTGTGTTAATGCTTTTTCACTTTTTTTTTACCATTTCGTTTTCGTCCTCCTCAATGACCACCGAAAGATGAGTGGACATGCCGCCCCCACTTGCGCCTCTCCGTCGTTTTTCGTTCACTTCGCGCTGTCCACTCTTTTTCTGTAACTCTTTCGCTATTTCGTTTGCCTCCCTCTTTCTCTGCCTTTCTCTCGACTCACCCTTCTCCCTCTCACTCCGCTGTCACTGCCCGTTTCTCCCTCCTCCTCTTCGTCACTGCTGTCCCTCAATATATCGAAGATTGAGTCGGCCTTCGCCGTACGACCTCCGGCGGTCGTCCACGAAATTGCGGATTCTGTTTCGACGCCACTGCCGCTTCTCTGCGACACTCGCTCTCTCATCCCACTATCGTCGTCTTCCTCCTCTCCTTTCTCCGCTTTGTCTCTCCGATGCCTTCGTCGTCGTTTCTCAATATTTTTCAGCTGTTTTTGCCACACCAATCTGTCGCCAGCGAATTTCAACAAAGTTTCCAATTCGAGCCGTTCAAGCAATTGGGCGAGGAGAAGCGCGTTGGCTTTCCGCATCCGAGAAGTTGAAGTGCGAGTGTCTTGCGAGAAAACGGATTCGATGATTAAATCCTGGAGGGTTCAAACAAAGCGGAATTATTGTCAAATTTCGGGATTAAACATTAAAATATTTGGAAAAAGTTCAATCAAACGTACGAATAATCATTCTGACCTTAAATTGGTCGAACATAAATTGTTCCATTTTGGCAGAAAGAATTCGCAAAATTCTGATGGGCAACGGGCGGACAGCGGCGGGCGAAATGCGAAGGGCGGACGAGGAATAGGCGACGAATTGGGCGAGGAGAGAAGCGTCCATCAGCCGACAGTGCTTTTGTGCCAAAATGTTCAGAGCGATCAGCGAACATTGAAAGGACGGCTCGGCACCATTTTTGCTGGCTTTGAGCTCGCCGAACAAATTGGAGAGCAGCGGATGGAGCGCGGAAGAGACCGAGACTCTAAAAATGGCAAGTTTGGCAACAAATCGTTCGGGGCTTATTGGAACTATGAAGCCCAAAGGCATCGTAGAGAAAAGCATTAAAAACTCACTGTTCGTCCCCGGTGAGTCCGAGTCGGATGAGTGCCGAACTCATTTCACTGAGGCAAAGTGCCGACTGATGGCGAGTGGAGCGATTGTTCAAACGGCTTAAGAAGACGACAATTTCGGCACTAATCGAAGCGGAGAATTCAGCGAGTTGGTCAAATTCAGTGAAGGAAGAAAGCACCTGCAAAGTATGGTAAACAAAGTGAGTTTACGTGTGGCACTCACACTTCGGAAAATTGCAATTCGCCATTGGAACACCGTCCCATTCAGTCCCTTCGTTCCGTTTCCAATGAGCGCGTGTAAAAATGTTCGTTTTGCTTCAAATAAGGTTTCAAGCTCGGGCTCACCAATTCGACGGTAAATTTCGGCCAAAATTCTGAGATTGGATAAAAATAACTAATTGTAAACCAAAATATTCATTTTCTTTGCCTGTAAGCCTTTTTCTGGGCTCTTCCAGACGATCGACCGCAAAGCCATGGCTCAACAAAATCGAAAATGCACTCCAAATCGCGGGGCACAGCCTTGCGGGAAAGAGCGGCCAACAAATCGGCAATCAGACACTAAAAAGGGGGAATTATTCCATAATAATTGAAAGCTTATGGCAGTTTATTTGTACATAAAAAGGGGAGGGGTCGAGAAAATACTGATTTAACATAAAAATTAACCTTTTTGGACAAAACATGTTTACAATGCGCTACAAGTCTTCAAATTTTTATTTTTTGGTGAAAAGCTGTTTAAAATAAAAAAGGCCAAAAATTTCCAATTTTGCAGGGCGGCAAGTTATTAATTAGCATCGCCGGACCCTTATCCTCCAAAAGTCTTTAAAAGTCCGCGTACGCGTATCCGCATCCCCCCCCCTCTCCCTCGTCCTCCTTTTCTCCCACCTGTCCCTCGGTCATTGTCCCATCCGAAGAGGACGCATTCCGTCGCATTTTCTGAACCGCCAACCCCACGTAATTGGTGAGCAATTGCTGCGGTGTTTGCTGGTGCTGAACATAACTTCGGATTGTCTCCAGCGTCGCCTTTCGAATTGCTCCGTTGTCTTCGTCCGCTCTTCGCCCTTTGCCAATGTCTCCGTTTTCGTCGCCCTTTTGCGCCGCTTTGTCCGTATTTGCCGCACTTGCGGTGTAAATGCCAAAGAGAATGGGCAAAAAGTTGCGCGCGTACGCTCCATCATACAAATGCCGTCGTTTTGCGTTTCGAATTTGAGTGCTTCGCGAAGTGCACGGAGAATGGTGAGACGGAGGTCGGGGCGGTCGTTCAGAGCAGCACCTGCACACATTTTGCTATTTATTGTTTGATTGGGATATGCCTTTCGTCCGTTACCCATAATTGGCGCCAGTGTTGGCATTGCGACGTGAAAGTCGCGCGGTGCGTTGGCCATTAGGCGTGGGAGAATGGCCCAAATTTGGTGTTCGAGTGTCGTGTACAGTTTCTGCGGCAATTCCGGCAGTTGGTGCAATCTCTGATGAAGTCGTTCGGCCAAAGGGAAAAGCGAACGGGCGAAGAAGTCCAACGAGTCGCCCTGGGCATGTCGGGCCAAAATCGGAGGCAGCCAAGAACGGCGGAAGTCGCGCGGCAGCACTGGCGCATCGACGTCCACGTTCAGCGGAACGGCGGAGAGAAGCGATTCCATGCCGACGGACCGAAGCGCAACGACAAAAAGCTGAAAAACAAAGCAATGCACGGATTCGGATTTGTAATTGTACTCGATCGATGCTTTCCGCCACCGGACAATTGTCGCGGTCACGAAACTGCGCGACGGTGCCCATCACTCGTCCAAATGCCGGCGTTCCGCTCGCAACCGTAGGCCCCGCCTTGGCCATTAGTGTGGTGAGCTTTTCAATTATCATTGGCCATGATTTGGCATTTTGCACGTTCAGTGACCGCTCAAGCTGTTCAAACAAATCCACGGCGACTGTGTGGTCAATTGTCGGCCTTTCGTCCTCCCACAACGACAAAGTGCCCTAAAATAGATCTGATCCCATTTCATTTTGATTGGAGGGAGGGCACAAACAATTGGCAATTGGTCGAGAATGGTCGGAATGGCAGGGGCAACGGGATCCCTCTTTTTGGTGGCATTTTTGGCACCTTTTCCGCCGGCAGTGCCTAATATTTTGCAATTTGTTTCGAGCGAAATGTTTCCCTGAAAGTCGATTAATTTAGGCGTTGCAGAAAAACGAATACCAAACAACCATTGGCACATTGTCCAAAAGTGTCTTTTCGGCCTTTGTCTGTCGATCGTCCACCGCAACCATTGGACACGCCGCGGCAATTCGTTGCGCCCGCGCCGCGTCGCGATGCCGAGAACGTTTGGGGTTGATGGAAGCGGCAGAACTTGCAAAAATGCCTTTCCTTTTTTGTAAAACAACAAAATACACACCAATTTCCTTTTGTGACGCGTGCGGAGCCTTTCGCGCGAATGCGAAAATGTTGGGCGACCATCGCAGAACAAAGCAAAACAACTGCTGAATTGGTTTATTCACAGTGTAAATCACAGAACAATTAAACATTTGCGATAAAAATGGGCCAAAAAAACATAAAAATGGAAAAAAACAAACTAACAGATAAATGTCATTTATTGCACTGACCAGAATATCAAAATAACAAAACGTTTTGGTCAAAATTAATCAAGAAATGTGAGTGCGAATGTAAAATACAATAAAATAAAAAGTTGAGATTTCACTCGGCTCAAAAGTTTCAAATAAATTCGTCGCGCAAAACCCACTGCGAATTTGGAAGGAATTTGCACAAATGCTTGAGAATGGAGCGGAACACGAACGACTCGGAGGGATGGACTCGGTTCTGAGGAGTGGAAATTGAATTGGATTATTCCGGCAAGCGACGGAATGGACCTTAAAGCGCGACAGAATTTCGCTGGTGGTCGCTCTTCCGTCATTTACCGCCAAGAAATTTCGAATTTCATCCGCAAGTTTTTCGTATTTGTCACCAAAGGGAAGCGAATGTGGCCGCAATTGTGCAGAAATGGATGGGTAATTGCTCTAAATTACTTATTGCAACGATGGAAAGCAAAAATTTAGAAATATTTGAATTTGTCCACCAACTTCGTCCTCTTCCCCTTCCGCAAGTTCGCCCTCCCCGTCAATGTCCAATTGGCGCTCCTTTCGCTGTCTTATCGACTTGAGCAATTCGGCGCCGCTCGCATCGCATTTTCCGCGCTTTTTCCGCCCTAACATTTCGCTCCCATCGAAAGGCTTTGAACACCCTGAACAAACAACTCCCTTTCCCACTCGTGTTTCTTCCCTTATTTCACCTTCCTCCTCCTCGTCGTCCTCTTCCTTTTCTGTCCGTTCTTTTGGCGCTCCGTCTCTGCCCCCATTTCCATCAGTCTTTTCAATTCCATTGCTTATTATTGTGAACCCGGCCACTCTTTTGCGACCGAACAATGACTTTTTTGTTTGTATTGGGCCAAATTCGGACGCATTCGCCAGGAATTCGAGGTGTCGCCTTGAGAAGAATGAAACAATGAAAGTTCCACAAGAAATTGGCCAACCGTCGCGATCGTTTCAACACATCGGCTGCCCTTTTTGCCACTGCGTTCGCTTCGTCTTCGATCAGCTGAATGTCGGCGGCGGAACTCTCTTTGATGATTTGGTCATGCTGAAGCGCAGAGTGAACACCGACCTTTTTGCTGAGCAACTTGCTCAACACATAATCATCCTGAAACAGGGATAAAATCATCAACACAATTCACTCATAAAATTAATTTGTTGGCCAAATCCATTCGCAATGCTTATTTTTGTTTGTTTGTTTTGGGTCGTAATATTTTCCCCTTTAAAAACCATGGCATGGACTGTTCCAGGGGAGGCGGAACATTGGGAAAGTACCTCCAGTACCTCGTCCAATTGGGTATTTTCCAACAAAATAACAAAAATTGGGCATTTGCTTGGGCCTTTCCCTTCCACTGGGTGTGCTCCTCCTTCACCTGTTCTTTGTTGCTCAACGAATGCCCCTCCGGCGCCGTCTCTTCGTTGTCTTCCTCTTTCTTTTCCATCACTTCCACTTGTTTCCGCAGCAATGGAACTTTGTATTTGCCCTCAAACAACACTTTGTCCCTCTTCCGCCGCCCATTTTCCGCTTTGTCCGTCTCCGTTTTTCCAAAATTTCTAAAAATTATTGTTAATTTAAGCATTTTTTGTTATTTATTTTACGCCGCTAATCGTTTGGCGACCATTTTAAGCCTTTCCCGGGCCTCGTCCGAAAGTGCACTGTCATTAAAATCAGCCGAGGGCATTTTTCCGCCGTCGTCCGTCCGTTCCGCCGCTTTCGCTTTGTTCTCCGCCTCCTTTTCATCCCTTCTTTTATCCATGTTATTCTTCAACTTTTTTCTGCTCACTTCGCTTCCGTTGGCGGCAAAAATAACCGCCGTTTCTAAAATTTAGGAGTGAAATTGATGAGATTTTTAAAGATTGTTTTACCTGTGCCATACTTCCGGTCGCTTTTTGACGAGCCCAAAGTGAACAATTCGTGCAATTCGTTGGTTTTGAAGAACCGTTGCTGTTTTGGGTTGTCCAAAATGCGATTGGCCAAAAAGTGTTTGAATATTTGCCTTAAAGATAATAATTAAACGAATAAATTTATATTAATTAACGAAAACCGATGAAAAACAACACCGTTGGTAAATTTTCTCTTCAATTGTTCCGCTTGTCAACCTTAATTACTGTTTAATTAGGCGATAGTTTTGCCACGCACAATCTGTAAATTGTGACCGCCCTATGCTGTCCAATTCGCCAGGACCTCTCACGGGCCTAAAAAAAAAAAAGGAAAATTAATTTATAAAATATGGACAAATCGACTGAGCATCTGTGGACGGGTTCCAATCGGGGTCAAAAATCAAAACGCGATTCGCTCCGGTCAAATTTATGCCAAGTCCACCGACTTTTGTCGTCAATAAAAACACAAAAATATCGAGATCCTTAGAATTAAAGTGAGGATTGTAAGAAAAGCAGCAATAACTAACTTTGTTGAACTGTTCGACAAGAGTTTGTCGACTGCCAATTGGAGTTGTGCCGTCCATTCGAAGGAAGGAATAACTGTAATAATACGGTAATATAAATAAATTAAAGGTTTTTTGGGCGTTATATTTACCAACCCTTCAATGATAACAAAACTTTCAATGATCGAAAGCATT
>CP049708.1:17793957-17825668 GCA_004148225.2 Heterodera glycines | reverse complement strand
GCCCAGTTGACGAACGGAATGAGAGGAAAGGAGGGGAAATCGTATTCGGGGAAAGGATGAACGAGCCAATGATCCGGGCCCTGGATTAATGGCCTCCCCGAATTGGGATCCCCGGGTCGTGCGACTGATTAAATGCGTGTGGAGAAAATGCCAAGAAGGAGTAAAACAGATATCATTTATTAGCCGATAAATAACTTGAAAAGTAATAGCCAAAAGCCCATCTCGCTCATCGCTCTCGACTGACTAGCCCCACTCAACTGACTTCTCGAGAACGGGAACGGGAAAAAGGAAGCGAAAGGGGCGGAAAAAGATAACAAAAAGTGATCGATGATCGCTTATAATCATATTCCGTCTCTGTGCCTCACACGTCCCTCCTTCTTTTGAGTTTGTCCACAAACTCTCAGTTCTGCCGTGCTGGTGGATTGGTGCAACGAGTGGAGACATGGACCGGCTGGTTACAACGCCAACATCGAATTTCGGCACGAGTTCGTGAAAATTCGCGCTGAACATGACGAGAAGGAAGTGGCGGATTGGAGATGTCCCTGGATTGGCTGATAGGAGAATTTTGGAAATTGAGATTATTTGGTCGATTTAAATTGTTCAATGGCCTCCCATTTCGAGACAGAACAGCCGCGGTTGAAGACGAACGACCGGGTGCCAACCAATCAGCATGAAAACGATAGTTTTGGACTGACTCACCAGAATCATCGACTAAAAGTCCACGGACGGCTCGAACTCGGGCTTTTGATGGACTTAACAACGGACGGGGATGTTACCACCGTAAACTCAATGGCCTTATTCAAAAATCTGGACCAAATTGGGCTGCCTCCCAATTCAAGAAAGTTGCCTATTACAATTAGTCCATGCTTTCCACGGAAAGGGCAACATTCACCCTTTGGGCATCACCCCAAAATTCACTCTTACGGTCCTTGAAAAATGGCCTCGTTGCCAATTGCTGAACTGTTGCTGCCTTGGGACACTGTCGTCGTGACGATGGTTATATCGGCCTCGTGCCCCTGCATTGCGTCGCAGTGGCAGAGACAATGGACCGACTGAACCCTTGCTCTTTCAGCTCAGTGCCAATCTGCGCAGCCTTGCCCAGCATAAAAGGAAATTATGCGGATGCTGCCGGGGAATCCGTCCAACAAGGCCAAGAGGTCCAGTACTGTCCGAGTTTGTCCGCTGTTTGTTGCCGAAAAGCTCGTCAGTTCTGGCTCCATTATGTTTCCTGATGGATCAATAAAAGAGGAGAGTCCGCCACCGGCATTTTCCAAAAATCGATTAACATCCTGAAAGAACCCGGCCCAGGCTGAAGGCGTTCCCCGTGGGGTTTGTACGCCATGTGCTCAACACAGGCCACAATCTGCCAATGAGCGGTAATTTGTCAGCAGTGTTGTCCTATCCACCGGCTTTAGCCTTGTCCAAATTTATCAGAACTGTGTCAAACCCAAATCCTACCCTAACCGGCTCGGGAACGCTTTGCATGTTGACGCCAATTGTACCGGTCCCCGGTTACCAAAACCTTTTTTATCTCACAAGAGCCGACAAGTTGAGCAGACTTGCACGAATGGTCCCTGCCAGCCTCGTCCAACACCACGATGTTCCGTTCACAAAGCAGCCGGCCAATTGTTCAGCAAATCCCAAGGTGCAGCACAAAACTCGCCTCGGTCCAAGTTCAGCACGTATTCCGCGATCAGCCTCCTTGGCAATCCGCGGCGCTTCCTCACATCCCGCAAATATCTGTGTACTTCCCTTTTTCCTTCTGTTTCGAGTTTTTTCCAAAAATCTTCCGAAGTGACCACTGATTCCAACAAATTCCCTGCAATTTTGTCAAATAATCCCTGTATTTTCCTTTGCCATTTCCCGAAAATAACGCCAAAGGAACTTCATCACATCCTTCGGTTTGTAAGCCCCACCAATTCTTCGCACATTTTGACAACCGCTACGTTAAGCGGTGCTAACAAGAATTTTGTTTTTTGGGTTGCTCATTAAGGCGGCAACAATGCAGCCAATGTATATGTCTTCCCTGAGCCAGGCGGCGCTTGCTGTGCCACGACTCTCGGAACATTGTCGAGCATTAGTTCGGCCGTGCGTATTTGGCCACCTTCCAGCTTCCGCAAGGCGGGGTGCCTCTCAATTCGTGCCAAAACTTCCGAAGAGTGTCTTCATTTCCACTGTTCTGTGCCAGAAGGATTTTCCAAATGCGGCTGGTCCCATCAGACCCGCTCGACATGCAGCTGAACATGTGGCCATAAAAACGCTCAACTCTCAACTCCAAAGCCTGAAAGGATTCACTAGGAGTTATTGACGCCTCATGGCCTTCCGCTAAGCGCTCAAAGTCGCCCTCGGCATCGTATTTCCGAGCCAATTGAAACATGAGAAGAACCTTTGCCTGTAGTACAAACATTTCTTGTACAACACATTTGTGGACGTCCAAAATGCGTCCAACAGCACAAGGCTTTTTGGCCCCTTTTAGTTTGGCCGTAACCGCTGCATCGATTTCCCAAATTTTGGTCAAATTCACAAACTTACGTTTTTCCTGTACAAAATGTTCAAAAGTCACCACAATATTGTCTTTTCCGCTTTCCAAGACGAACAAACGCCGTATGAATGGTGAACTCCTCCATCTCTGCTTTTGCTTTTAGCAGTGCTCCGGACACAGCTGCCGCAATTCCATGCTCACATAGCTTCAAATCAGTGCTTGTCGAAAAGGGGAACTCATAACCATTAACAAAACCGCTAATCCCCGTGCCAATGCATGGTTGGTGAACAACCAATTCCCTTTCAGAAACTCCCTCAAAATCGGCTGGTGTGATGTAAATGCCCTTAGGGCCAATGGCAATGTCGGAAGGGCGATGGATGCGCACGAACGTGACATTTATAAGCACTCCAGGCTTAATTTTGGCCAAGTCAATTGTGCTGTCCAACTGGTGTTGATACAGTCGCTGGAGAACTTGACTCTCGGGGAAGGCCACGTCCACCGCTCTTGGCACATCCTTATTTTCTCTCACCATGCTCATTACAATCCCTATGCACTTTTCCAAGGAATTTTGAAGAACGGATGAGACTGTCATGGCCTCGGCTTCGGCATTGATCTTAAAGGCATTAGAAAGCCAATCGGGAAAGCGCTCGATTGGGGCATAACTTGTGACAAACACAATGTCACCAAGTCTGAGCTGTACACCCAACTCGAACGACTCAGGAATTCCGATAATATCCGGACCCTTCATTTTTCCGCCAAACCGAATGGCAATGGCCATTTTGTCCGTTATTTGACAAATAACCATTTTCCGTCCACTTCCTCCGTCATCCCCCTCATTTTCCATATCTTTACCGTTTTCGTCTTCACTCAGATTTCGGCGTCTCTTGCCTAAGGGGTTTTTCTCCTTAAACACTTCAATTCCATCTTGGTCCACTTCCAACACATAATTAACTCCCTGGCTCCGTTCACTCTCGACAACATCCATGACAGACGGACCGAGGTCCCTATTTGCTTCCTCTTCACCCTTCTCTCCCTCATTTTCCATCTCTTTCATGATCATTTGCCCAAATGATCCTTTCATTTTCTGCGTCTCTTCAATCACTTCAATTGCTCTTTCAATCAATCTCTCCTCCTCTCCCTGTACGGATAGAACGCTGATCATTGCTCCCATGGTTTCAAGAGCCCCGCTACTCACCGCAATCTCTTCAAAAGTGCTCTCATTCGTGCCGAGTGCACGGGTCTCATTCATGACAGATGGCCCGAAGGCCGAATTATCCAACATACTCTTAATCTGTGGACCAATTTCAGATCCTCGATCAGTTCGGCCAACCTCCTCTGCCATCCCGGGATCATCAGCGAAGATCCGATCAACATCTTCCGGCGAAAGCGTTGTCAGAACTGCGTTGTCCAAGTTTGGCTCAATTGTTGACACAATTGTATTGGCTACCACGGCGCCAGTAATGACCGATCCTTCCGGTGATGAGATGTCTTCATAGACCGGGTTTGGTAGAGCAGAGATGTCCAACAATGCTGGTGGACTTGACAATGCTGCCGACGCAGACGAAGACTTTTTGGAGAAACGTTTTGACTTTTGGTTTTTGGGCATTAGCTAAGATTGAACCCAATTAAATCAGACGGTCATTTGCTTATACTCAATTATTGGATAAGGAAAAACATTGGAAGGTACAACGGGGAAATAAAATGAGAAAAGGAGAAAAAAAACTGAAATTGAAAAGCTGTGCTAAGCATAAATGAAGTGTGAGAAGGATTTGATCGAGAAATGAATGATTTGCCTAGCGAAAAAAAGGTTTAAATATTAAAAGAGATTTTCCTTCGCGGATGAGAATGAATGTGAAGATCGAGATCAGCCTTTTATGGACACATTAGCTCCTCCCATAAGGCAAAGGAGCCGATGAAGAACACGTGAATGGTCACTGGCTAATGGAACAACACAGGTAATGCGAAATTTCACGGTTTGGGATGAAATAGGTAGAGAGAAATGAAAAAAAAAACTATTACGATTAATGAAGAAAAACTGTAATATAAAATCAATGCATACTGTAGTCCATTACTATTACTTTTTTTTGAATTTCAATGCTTACTGTACATAAAGGAATATGGGAAATAGTAATTAACATTTGATGAAATGTTATTTTATGAAAATGTCTTTTTCTTGGAAATTACGCAAACCAAAAGTGTCTTATTTCAACTGTACATAAAACGAGTTGGAGATTAAATAAAAAATATTTGGCAAGTAGTTTGATAGCTCAGGCTCTGCTCTTTTTAATGAATCTATATTTGTCCGGATTGGTTTCGAATTCAGGGACTAGTTAGGTTTTTTGTGAGGTACTCATTAGGGTAAAAGTGAATGAAATGACAAGGGATCGTTGTAATACCAAATACATCATTAAAATGGATTGAATAAATAGCAAAGAAGAAGGGCTGTTATGTGTTGGCGATTTCAAATGCTGTGGCCATTTTTGTCATTTGCTTAAGGTAAATGTTGGACTATATGCAAATTTGTATTTGAGTGAGAACGACGCAAAATTTGAATGAAATGCCACAGAGAATTTGATGAGAATGGTGCTTGAGAGAGAGAGAGGAAAAAAATGGGAATATTAACGGTGGAATAATGTTGAAAATGGTTTTAATATTTCGAATTATTTGGTCATTTACCGTATCCTAGGTAAAATGGTAGTACGATAGTTAAAAGATTTTTGAAGTTTATTTATCGATAATTGACTTAATTATAAGTGCCTAATCAGACATTCGCCAGCTTCTTGATATGTCATAAGAAAGTGAATTTCGTTTTTTTTTGTATTCGTCCTATCGGAACGCGCGGAACAAATCGATTTTCAATTCATCGCTAATTCATCTTTTAGCGCTTCTTGTTTTTTTTTATTAAAAGAATATTTGATTTTAACCCTAAAATGTCACAAAATCGTTTTTTGTTTTTTTTTATCCTTTTTCGTCTATCATTCTCTCTCTATCTCTTTTTGTTTGGTTTTTTGTTTTTGTTTTCCATCCTTGACAATTCCCGCAAACGGGCAACTCGCGTTCCTTTTGTTATGTTCACTTTTTACGGCCATTTATAGCTTATAATGCCCCGAAAAAATCTGCGTTCACGGCAAATGAGCGCTCGCCGGCGGGCTCAAGAATGCTCTAAATTTGAGCAGCAAAAGAAGCAGCTTTTTGATCATTTTCATCGGTCTGGCCCAATTCCGGCCCATGACAATGATGTCGAATTAGCCATTTATGATTTAATTCCGCTTTCATTGGCCGCATTTCCGGTGACAATCAGAGCCAAATTTCCGCCGCAAGCACAATTCGACGTGTTCACCTGTAAACTTAATGATTGGGCGTATTACCGTCCACCTCAGGGTCACAGAGACCCAGGCCATAGGTCCGCGCCATAAAATCAGCTTTTATGAGTGCCTTCAGCTTTATTTTTTTAAGCTTTTACTTTAATGCCTCCGGCATTCGTGCACATACCAAGCCGTGGGCAAAGCTTGTTGCGTGTGTTTGTCACGAGGTCATTCACTGCTTATCCCGGCAATTCTGTGGCGATGAGACTTCTGTGTGCGCATCAATGGTCGGCAACAAGAAATGTTCGGACAGCTTTTTCAAGCTTAAAACCATTTTCCTCGAGACTTACCCATTCATGACTGATTTGCTCGATATTTGTGAGTAAATGTGTGTTGTTTTTTTTTTTTTGCTTACTCTGATTCATTTGTTGGTGATAGGCCTATTCAGAATGATTGTGCAAAGATGATTTTGATTTATCTAAAATATTGGCTGATAGGACTCATTATATACAGAAAAATCATTCAGTGAACCGTTTTGGTTTTGTTATAGCCAATCGATTTCTCAGAGAATATCTTTTGTCACCACTAATATCTGCAACTGTTTGGTTGGTCACATTTTGTCTGTTTGTAACGGTCGATTCACTGCTTTCTTGGTTCGAATTATCAGCTTCTGACGGTTCATTGCTCTGCACTTCTTCCTCATCATCAACTGCTAATTTTTCCGGCACTATTTGCTCGTCATTAGGAGTTTTTGGCGATGTGCATGGGGGGCCCATTAGCTCAAAGCACTTTTTTATTTGATTGACGTGTACTTTTTTTGGTGGCTGGTTCGGTGAAATGCAGCTTATTATGGTAGCATGGACACCATTCAGCTCAACTACCCTGAAAATTCCCTTCCAAGGAAGGTGAAATTTTTTGGAAGTGCCAACTTTTCCGGCATAGTTTCTAAGTAAAACCCTATCGCCAACGCTGATTTTGGGCTGTCGCATTGTTTTGTCATATTGTGTTTTCATCTTATTCTGTGCTTCTTCAATTGCCTCCGCCGCACATTTCCATGCTTTTCTTAAAGTCGTAACTAATTTGTGAGTAAATTCGCCATCATCTTTGAAATCAACTTGACTGTGAACGCGAACGTCCAAAATTTGATCAACACAGAAAATGGGGTCCCGACCAAACATTAAAAAGAAAGGGGTCTCTTTGGTGGATGAATGGCACGACGTATTATAACAGAATGAGGCAAATTCAATGTACTCGTCAAAATCTGGGTTTTCCTTGGTGATATATTTAGACAAAATGTTGTGATATGTACGAAAAGTCCTTTCAGTAATAGCATTCCCTTGGGACCAATACGGGGTCGCATATGTCTTATTTATGTATAACATTGTACAAAATTCTCTAAAAAATTCGGAAGTAAATGCCGTTGCGTTATCACTAATCAGTTCAGTACAACCCCCATATTTTAAGTAACAGTTCTTTAGAAAGGCATCAGCTATGGTTCGGCCTTTAGCATCAGGTAGTGGGACCGAAATTACGTATTTAGTAAACCAGCAAATTATATTTAACAAATATTTATTTCCCTTAACAGTTGTGGGGAATGGTCCGGCCAAATCTAATCCAACTTTGGCAAAGAGAGTATTAACAGGAACCACTTGCATTTCAGCACGATAAGCTGGAGTGGGGTTATGTCGGAGTTGGCATGTTATGCATTGTTGCACCCAGAGAACAATATCTGAATGCATCCTCGGCCAAAAATACTTTTTACACTTTTTTAATGTTTTTTTAATACTCATGTGCCCTCCTCCTAATGGGGAACTGTGGAAGGATTCAAAAATAAGTGACCGTAATGACACAGGGACAAAAATTCGCGGGACATTACTTCCAATTTTAAAGTATAAAACTCCGGAATTTAGCAATAAATTACATGCCAAAATTGAAAGTTGGTCCTTTTCGCTTTCCGAGAAATCAGCCGGAAATGATCCATTTTTCAGAAAATCAATGTATGCCAAAATTTCAGGGTCATTCCTCTGTTCTTCGGCCAAATCTATCTGATAGCTATTCCCATCCTCATGCCTCAGGGTTATCGTATTAACAAACGGTGCAAAAACTATATGAGATCTTGACTGAACCGAAAAACATATTGGAAATTGGACTATGTCTTCCATCTCTGGCAAACCATCAACCTCCTTAATTGGCACATCCTCAGAAGCACGTGACAAGGCATCTGCCAGTGTGTTTTGCCGACCTGCCACATGGACAATTTTAATCTGATAATTTTGGAGTTCAACGAGCCACCGAGCTAAATGGGGATGGGTTTCCGCTTTTTTGAGTAAATAGGCCAAAGGCTTGTGATCAGTATGCAGTTCAATGTCACTCATAAAAATAAATGGTCTAAATTCTCTCAGTGCGTAAATAATTGCACACATTTCAATTTGTACCGTCGGCCATCGCCTTTCAGATGCCGATAATGTTCGGCTACAGTAAGAGATAGCCGAGAAAGTGCCTATTTCTTCATTTTTTTGCATTAATACACCGCCAAGTCCAGACCCTGAGGCGTCCGTAAAGATGTGAAAAGGCTTGGAATAATTTGGAAAAATTAGGTTTGGAGACTCGGAAATGAATTTCTTAAGCATTTCAAAAGCTTTTTGTTGCTCCTCCTTCCATTCAAACTTGACAGATTGCCTCGAAAGGCTCAAAAGGGGTTCAGCTATCGTAGCAAAATTCTTGATATGTCTACGGTAAAAACCTGCTTTTCCCAGGAAGCGTTTAACTTCTTTGACATTTCCAGGAATTGGCATGTCTTTTATGAGCTCTATTCTGCTCATGGTTGGTTTATAACCGCCAGCTGAAAGAGTAAAGCCCAAAAATTGCATTTCTTTTGCGATAAAATTACACTTTTTTGGACTAAGTTTTAGATTGTAAAGTCTAAAACGCTCAAAAACTTTTCTTAGCGAACTCAGGTGATCTTTTAGAGTGCCATCCTTTGTGAATACTAACACGTCATCAACATAAGATAGGGCACAGTCTTCTAATCCCAATAAAACGGTAGTCATTGCCCTGGAGAAAGCTGCTGTGGCATTTTTTAAACCAAATGGCATGTATAACATTTGGTAGACACAATCTTCCGTAATGACACCACATTTCCATGACGATTCATCTGACAATTTTATTTGGAAATAGCCACTGGAGAGGTCCAATGAAGAATAAAAATTGCAATTCCCTATTTTTTCCATGATTGCATCAAGGCGTGGGAGGGGATATCTATCGGGAACCATGACATCATTCAGTTTCCTAAAGTCTAAGCATGGTCTGATTCCACCATCCTTTTTCTGTACCACCACAAATGGTGTGACCCATGGTGTATCCGACTCAATCATGACACCAGCTGCTAACAGCTTCGAAATGTGTTTCTTGAGCTCATCACTGTATTTGTAAGGCATTCGTCTTGGTGCTGAAGAGATTGGCGTACCTGTTGTTGTGACAAAATGGTGTTCTCCTCCTGTAAAAGATCCTAAATCATACTGACTTTTGCTAAAAATATCCGAAAACTCTTCAACTAGCTTTTTTAAAGAATCTAAGTCTTTCCCTTCGGCAACGGATTTAGAAAAATCAATATTAAATGAAGGGTCAACTTCGGATTTTTCATTTTTCAAGGGGACTATACTCGCGTCAATCCGGAGCTTCGCTAAGAATGCCGTCATTGTCCTCTAACTCATTGGCATATGCCAAGTGCATGTTTTTAACAAAATATATCGGCTCATTTGTCGGATTTACCAAAGCAACCTTGACAGTGTCCCCTAAGGGCGCGCTTACCGATGATATCAAACCAATGTTCCGATTTGAGACATTCTGATCAGCTCGTTCAATTAATAAGTTCTTTTGAATGGGAAATAAAGATTCAATTTTCCCTTCAACTATTTGCTGAGAATTCGCGGGAATTGTAATGTTTTGTAATGCTGCTATTCTTAAGCCCTGAGCTAACTTATTACTTGGTCCCATGGGTATGCAATTTTCTCCAACACAAAACTTCATTTTTGTGAAATCAAAAGAAATTTTTGGGAGTCTACTGAGTGAGTCCGTACCTACAAGCAATTGGTATTCATTGGCGGTATGAAATTCGTTGTCATTCACCAAATAAACTATAATTGTCACCTTGAAACCGGCCAGCATTAATTCAACATTTATCTTCTCTTTAAAATGAATCATATGCCCCGAGGCACTGACTGCATACATACTTGTCTTAAAAATTTCGGCATTTAACCTTATTGCCAAGTTTCTGGGTGCAATTGTCACGGATGCGCCTGTATCGATCAAACAATTGAGCAATGAAGAATTGACTCGTGCAGGCACAACTGCTGAATTGTTCGTTCTTAAAACACAAACCGTGCAGAGACAGGGTACACTCCCTGTTCTGCGTACTTGGAGATCTTTTATGGGAGTGTATCTGATTTCTGGCAACCGTAAATTCTCAGAAATGCCATTAAGATTGTTAAGAGAATTTCCGTGCCGTCCCCTGCTGTATTCCCGCTTAAACATGAAATAAACCCGGACCAGCAGTTCAAAAATTAAAATTCCAACTAAAAAGGTGATGACTCCTCTCCAAGCAGGGGTCCAATCTCCTATTATATGTTTGACCAAATTATCTTTTAATGCATGCCATTGTTCAGATGGGGTTGTCAAAATTTCGCCATCTTTCTCATGAATTTTATAGGAGACTTCGTTCAAATTCATGGTATCAGAAACCAAAAAATGACTATAGAAATCAGAGGTATTGGTTAAAAATAAGTGGTGAAAAACATGTATGGGAATTGAAGGAATGGATAATGACTTTAATTCAACTTTATCAATTAATTCAATTTTTGGAATTTTGGTTTTCGCGGTGATTTGATCAACTTCTATGAATTTGTTGTCCAAGCGAACAATTTGGTACTGTGACTCAGAACACACTCTCTTTTCGGAAGTTTCTCTTATTTCCATGCTATACGTGTCGATAAAGGCAAGCCTTTCAACTCCACCATGCCTGAATTTGATCGGTAAGTGTACAAAGCATTCGCTTTTGCCTTGACCAGCTTGACTGATTTCCCCTAAGGGAACAAATTCGAAATCTTTTTGCTTGATCTCAACACATGGCCAGACTCTTATAAGCCCTGGAGTAACGCTCTTAGCATGTAAGAAGGAAGAATTGAACAAAATACGAGCTAATGTCGAAGGATCAGAAGAAATAGCTGACATTGCCCACCTTTTGATTTGGTCAAAGTGTTCACAAAGACTTTGTATTGTATGGCTAAACGAAAAACGCATGGAGTGAGTGACCTGAAAACTTAAGTAGGAAAGTTCAGATTGAAGTTGAGAGTCTACCACCATACTTTCAACAGCACGCCTTTTCCTCTGTTTCGTCGGTGTCGGTGATTTGAGACTTTCAACCCCGTACCCCTGCTGAGAAATGGTGAGATTTTTGCCACATGACGCCACAATTTTTGGGTTTTCCTCAAACGTGAGAAGAAGAGGGTCTTTATTCGCTACCCAAGTCCTACCCATTATTTGCCCTTCAAAAACGTGTGTTTTAATATATTCACAATTTTTTGTACTCTTTGTTTGCCATAAAATTAGGGTACTGTCATTTAGTTTACAGGAGCCAAGGTTAAATGGACAGTTCTCAGAGCTTCCCAAAGTGCTCTCGACTCGGTCCGTTCCAAATCTTACAACAATTTTCGTTTTAAATAAGTAGCAGTTTTCACTGCTTACTTTGGACCATGCAAACGAACCAATCAACCACATGCGGGGGGATAAATCAATCTTGTTAAGAGTTTGGAAAATTTGACCTTCATGTATTAAATGCCCAAATTTGCATTTCTTTTCGTAAATCATCTGACGACAATCCGCGTCGCTGACTTCTAAATGATCGGGCTCTAACTTTTCCAAAATAGGCACAGAACTGAGTGTAGTGAATTTTTTAGCATTTTTCCTTACCATTCTACACACCCAAGCATCTATCGAATACTCAAAATCATTTGGTTTATATATCACCAGACTTAAACCTCTGACTGGTGCCGTAATAGAGTCAGGCCTGAGGGTTGGACAGGGAGAAAAGGACGGAAGAGCCCATAAATGGCCCACAAGTTGTGTTTGGCACATCATTGGACCTTTCGGCATAGGAATAGCCAAATTAATTTGACACATGTTTGGAATAACCATCGTCAGTAACATCACCATAATCATTGTGAATTTGGAGAATTTAGAAATTTTGGGAGCAATTCCTTCCCAACTTCGAATTCTGATGGGAACTAAGCTATCACTGCTTGTCCCAGGTACAGGGTTTGGATCTGATTTTGGTTCCTCTGTCTTTTTCGGGGTTTCTACCACAGCCAGGGTTTTGAGAGTACCCGCTCCTTCGTTCTTGACAGTAACGCCCGAGGGCCGTGATTCATTCACACTCAAATTAGCTATGGCTCGAATAAGTGCATCAGAATCCAAAACAGTAACATTTCTCAGCTGCTCCTGCGATGAATTCGTTCTCCGTTGGTCATCAAATCGAGCTCCATTATTTCTGAAATTATGATTGGGACGGCTGAAACGGTGCGCCATTTCTTCTTGTCTGGTGCGGCAAAATGAAGCAATATGACCAGTTCGGCCGCAATAGTGACAAACGGGTCTGTTGCTCCATCTTCTTTGGCTCTGCATCTGTTGATGATAGCTTGACCATCGGTTACGGCTTGGTGTCCTATTTCTGTAACCGCCACGGCCTCTGCCGTTCGAATACCCTCTTGACGAGTGTCGATTTCCCAATGGGGTTGTGTTTGCACGAGAAAATCGATGTGGGGGAGACTGATCAGGCCTCTGATCAGTATGGACTTGCCTTTGATTATTTAATGCCATTACCGTACCCCTCAATGTGTCAGAAATTGTTCCCTTTTCCGCTGCCAAAAGTGCTTCTAATTCTTCAGCCTGCGCCTTGACCTGGTCTAAATCCTTTGCAGAATTTAGCCCTACTAAGCGGATTAAGAAACCAATGTCAGACCTAATTCTGTCCAAAAATTCTTCGCAAATTTTCTCCTTCCTCTGGGAATCATTTAAGGACGAATTGACTATTTCAACTAACGGTGTCAAACGCTTAATGAATTCTGAAATGGTCTCATTTTCGCGTTGTTTACATTGTGCCAGCGTCCTTTTGGTTAATTCACGTCTTTGGGGTGAATCCATTTTACGTCGAAGGGCAGTTATCGCGGTGTCCAACTTTGCAGTCTCATTTTGGCTTAATTGTTTGAAGAGTTGGCGAGGTGTGCCAACGAGTGACATTTTGAGGCGAGCGACTTTTTCATCCTCAGTCCAATTCCTTCCCAAAGCCCCAACATAATCACTGAATCTTTCCGACCATTGATCAAACGCGACAACTGATTCATCACCAAATACCTCTAACTGTCCACTTACACCAGTCAACGTGTTCAATGCCCCTAACTCTGGCTCATCTCCGTCTTCACTTGAATTGCTTGAGTTGTTACTTGTCCCGTGCTGTGGATTCCGACTCGTACTGCGCTCGCGTGGGGTTGTGAAAGCCAATGAATTCCTTGCCGTAGGGTTGATATCGGTTAATGAGTTAAGCTGCGTTTGCAATACTGACAGGTTTGAATTGACTTGGTTGGCCATGTCATTTAAGGCTTTGGTGTTGGCACATGCCCGTCGGTTAATATTTCGTAGGCACCTGTTAACAGCCTCTTCAAAGTTTTTCAATTCGACTTGAGCACGTTCCATATCAGGAACTCTGACTGAAGTTTTCCCAGCCCAAAAATTTTTATCAATAACCGAGATATTCATTCCATCATCCATATCTTGACAGAAGGCCCAAGAGCCGACGCAATTCAAACCCGAATATTCAGTAATGTAAAGGAGCGAAAGCGTGAAATATGTCAAGGAATATTGAAATTTGGTTCAGGTTTTTATGAGCTAAATAAAATTTAATTGAATAGTGACCGTTAAGTTAGTTGGCAATTAAAATAATTTGGATTAGGCAATAAGTGAGCTATTTCGTAGAAAGAAATGTTTGGATAAATGTTTTCCGAGAATGAGTGCTCTTATCGAAAAGGGGAGAATGAATGGTTATGTTTATTGATGATCATCTCCTTATAAATTACAGTACTTCTACAATATTTAATTCCCGATCAGTCGGAGCGATTGTGAAAATTGTTGACAGCGGCGCAGTGTCTCATGACTCGTATTAATCACAATTCTCGGCCGATGGTCTCTTATTCTCAAGCGGCCAGCAGTAATGCGCTTCCGGTGAATCGGCGAGAGCGATGAGAAAGTGGAGAGAGAGAGAAAAAAAAAATTCTTTCGCGGGGGCAAATTTCGCCAAAAACAAAAATAATTTGTGTAATTAGGGCTAAGACTTTTATACAGAAAGAGTTTAAAAATCTTGGCCCTCAAATATCTGCCAAACAAAACTAATAGGTCTGCGAAAATCAACAATGGCCTTCAGTTGATGGCTCGAATGGCCCGCCCTTAAATGTTCGTCATTAATTTGGCAATGTGAGCGAGTGGCGGCATTTGATAAAAAAAAAATAATAATTTGGGCTGCAATTTGGCTTTTCAAAAATGTTTTGGCCATTCAAATATGGACCGGTCCTTGACAAGACTCCCGAAGGAGCGGTGCGCACCTCATTCCATTCTCTTTTTCTCCACGCGTATCTCCATCTCATTCTCCGGGAGGGATGGACTGCCAGCGGCGTGCCAGCAAACCATCCGGTGCTACCAGTGAAGGTGCTGATGTCCATGCCCAGTTGACGAACGGAATGAGAGGAAAGGAGGGGACATCGTATTCGGGGGAAAGGGATGAACGAGCCAATGATCCGGGCCCTGGATTAATGGCCTCCCCGAATTGGGATCCCCGGGTCGCGCGACTGATTGGATGCGTATGGAGAAATGCCAAGAAGGAGTAAAACAGATATCATTTATTAGCCGATAAATAAGTTGAAAATCCCATCGCAAAAAGCCCATCTCGCTCTATCGCTCTCGACTCTTTAGCCCCCCCTTGACTGACTGCCGCGAGAACGGGGAGAACGGGAAAAGGAAGCGAAAGGGGCGGGGAAAAAGACAACAAAGTGATCGATGATCGCTTATAATCATATTCCGTCTCTGTGCCTCACAATCCGAAGAAAACAAACGAAAGAAACATTGTCCATTTTAAAACAGTAAAGCATAGTGAAGAAAGAATAATAAATCGAATTAGGTAATTTTTATGGTTCCAAACAATGAAATGAAAGTAAGCCCAAAAAACAGTGACAATCAATTCAATGGTCTTGGCAATTAAGCACCCTTAGGCTACACTTTTTTCTCTTGAAACCATGCATGAATATAAAAATGATGATTATTTCAATGATTATTTGCCGACGATTGCCCGCCCTACTCAGTCAAAATCGCTGCCCCTAAAAATGCCGATGCTTCGGCATTAATAGCCCTAAAAATCATAATATAAATGTAGAATTTAATTGAAATTTTTTAATTTCTTTAGTATTATACAGAATGTTTTCATCCCGTTATCCCCTGTAATCTGAACTCGGAATTCCGTTGCATCCTGAGAACTCAGCCTATTGTTCTTTTGTACATATTGTAAAACAAAACAAAATCCAAAAATAGGTTTTAATTATTTTCAATCATATTTTTCAGTAATATTTATTTAAAATTCTATATTTTGTACTTTTCTCAATTTTTAATATTTAATAATAAAATTGTTAATTTACCGTTTTAAATTACTTTTGTTTTTCATTTGAATTTGAATATTGGCATTTTGTTTTCTACGCCAATGATTTTGTGCGTTTCTTTTTTACCGTCCGTCCGTGAAAAGGTAAAAGCCTCGCCGGGTTAGTCCGGTCTCTACTGGGCTTGACCCATAATGCATTTTAATATTTATTAAGATTTTCTTTAGAAAAAGAATAGCTTGGGAATATTCAATTTTTTTTATAAAGCAGAAAATCGTGTAAAATGGCTAAAAAACGATTACCATTGTCGGAGAATCAGCAGCCGACTCCGCCGAAGAGAAAAGAAATGTTTGTACTTTTACTTATTTATTTGTTTTTTCTCCGTTTCCCTTTTCTTCCCTTAGGCTGCCTCTTCAGACGTGGTTCGGATCGGACAAACAATTCGTAACTTTTTCTGTCAACGGTTCGACAAGCCCCGCCCGCAAAAAAGCGCATTTCCAAACACCGATTTCAGAGGATTTGCGTTGGGCCGCGAGTTCGAACAAGTCAGAATCTAATTTAAAAAAAGTTATTAAACCCGGAATACATGTTTTTGGCATTTTCTGTCTGATTTTGCAGGGATTAATTAGGTAAAATTGAAATTTTAAGTCCCTCGACGAGCGGTGACGCCAAACCAAACGAAAAGCAAATGATGCCGAAAAGGGACGGCGGAAGTGCCAATGCATCGCAACAAAAGGCGGTGGTGGAAAGCGTGTTCTGCGCGCCCTCGCAACTCCAGGTCCACTGACCCAAAATTTGATTATTTTACACCGAAAAATGCCATTTTTGGCCCGTAATTTTCCATTTTTTGGGTTAATTCTTTTTGGAATTATTTTGCAGAAGAATCTCCATGCTTCTGTCCTGTATTTGATGTCTTTGCGTGACAATGAACAACAACATTTGTTGCGTTTGCTGTGTAATCATCCGATTTTGCTGTATCAAAAAGTGTTGGAAATGTCCGGCGACTTGCAACACAAAGGAACCAAAAAGGCGAAGGTCGACCATTTCGCGTGTTTCCGTTGCATTTGGTCACTCCAGAATGTTTTAGAAGGAATTTGTCAACTTTTCCGGCGTCATTTGCCACTTCCCCACTCGCTACGAACTTTGCCAATGTCGAATTGAGGACTCAGGTCGAACTTGGCCAGTTTCAGGGCCGCGAAATGAACAAAACGCAGACCAAATTAAGGAAAACTGTTCAAATTGTTCGAAATTGCGACGGAACGGAGCACCGAACGGCTGATCGTCGCTTCGAACTTTGTAAAAGTGCGTCGGATAGGCGATGGTATCGCATGAGAATTTTTGAAAATTTGCATCTAAATTCAAAAATTTTGTTGCTAATTTTGGCTGGCTTATCCCATCCTTTCTTTTCAGACTTTGGATCTGTTGGACTCTCTTTTCGGCCTTTTGCGCGACAATTTCGTCGTTTTTCGCATCAATCCCAACACTCCCATCACGGCACTGCCGCAAATTGAGCATCAAATTTGGAAGGGGCGAAGGGACAGACCCAAATCGTATTGCTGAGCTCAAAAATGGGTCCAATTTGGACGGCTTGTGATTACTTACAGAAATTTCGTTTTCAGAACGGTTGAACTGCGACCTTTTCCATTCGCGCACGGCTCATTTTCTTCGACTTCGACCCGTGCAACGACGGCAAAACGATCAAAAAATGGGACGCCGAAGGAAGGCTAAAAGCGGCGCAACGACTTATCACTTCGGTTGGTTTTATGCGGAATTTTACCCCAAAAATCATTGTTCCATTTGCTTGGTCTTTCGGGCTTTTTTCCCAATCGATTGAGGAAATTTTTTAAATCGGAATTGCATTTTAGGCACAAAAAAATCGCAAAATAGGCATTAAACTGGCACAAAAACCTCGAATAGGCACAAAAAAGAAAATTTGATAATGCTTTTTAGAAAGTTAAATTGCAAAGTTTTGGTCTTTTTTCAATTGCAAATAAATGCTGATAGATTAACACTTTTGGCACTGCTCCGTGTACATTTCTCTTTTTCAAGGAGACTTTTGAAGCGAATGAATTTTCCTTTTCCGGCGGCGACAATTCCCGGCCCAATTCTCAGCCGACCAATTTGCTGTTGTGAATGTGCGAAGAAACTGAATAAATAGCGAATCTCTTTCTGTCATTTCTTCGATGCGTTTTCCTTTGTCCAAATTTTGTTTCCTTTTTAAAAAATTAAATATTTATTTATTTATTTTATCAATTTCGCTAATTGTTTTGCATTATTTTGCGTTTCCCCCCCCCCCCCCCATTTTCTTTCTCTGCTGTCATCCTCCAATTTCTCTTTTCTACGACCCATTTTCTCTTCCACAACGCCCCCCCCCAATCGGACGGATCGATTCTTTGCTGCTCACAGCCCACCAAAGTGCACACCATCCAAACAATCCAAAGCCCCCCCCCCCTCCCCCACCCGCGTCAGTCTTTCATTTCCTTCAAAACAAATATTATGGCCCATTCATTTCAACAAAATATTATTAACTAACAATAAGCAAAAGAGGAAGGAACACGCATTCGATGCACGACGAAAACGGACTCATTAAAATTAATGTGAATTTATGCGCAAAAAAGTTTTATTCGTTAATAACCTTTTAAATAACAAAAATTGTGTATTTAATAAACATTTGCACATTAATGATTAATCTGTGACTGTTAATGAGAAAAGAGAGAGACGAAAAGTAATTCTGTTTACTTTTGTATCTTTTGGTTGGCCAAATTCTCGCTCTCTCCCCCCCCCCCCCCACTTGCCTCACTCTCTCTTTCGCTCTCGATTCTCTTCCATCCACTTGTTCTTTGGGCCAGGCCATTCCTTCCCCTCCTCTCTCTCTTTCCCCTCCCCTCCCCTCCCCTCTCTCTCCCCTCCTCTCTTTCCCCTCCCCTCCTCTCTCATCTCTCTTTTGTCCCTCTCTTTCTTTTGCTTCTTTCTCTTTGGCCTTTGTCTGTCTCTCTGTTGGCCCGTTGCCCCATTCATTGAAAGAAAACGACGGACCGATTCGCCTTCTTTTCTTTATTTATTATTCATTTGTCAGTCCCAAAAAGTCATTCGCACACAGCCAAAAGAAAAGACAAAACCAAAAAAACAAATCAAAAGTAAATTTAATTGATTTGGACACGAAATCTTATATAATAAAGTTGAGTGTCTGTTGTGTGTGTCCAGTGTTTGAATTTGTGTGGCGTTTTGTAATTGTTTTGCGTTAAAAATGTATTTGAAAAATGAAATGTTTGGTTTTGCTTTTTTTCATTTTTGTTTTGTCAGTTTTTGCAAAAAGCACAGTTAAAATAAATTTCTCTTTTTTTCGTTTTTAATGACAAAATAGTTTTTGTATGTTTATTAATGATAATGAAATCGCAATTAATGCTTTCTATTGCATTTCTTAAGAGAAAAAGTTTTTGTTTTTGTTATTATCAAAAAGCGTTTGGAAATGAATGCTCTTAACACTTTTGTAAAGAAAAAGAAAATGTTTTTGTAAATGAATTCCTTTTTATTGAATTAAAATTGATTTGATTAGTTATGAATAAATTTATGTTAGTATTATTTGTTTTTGATTATGGCAAGCTCAATGGAAATGTTATTGTTTTTGATATTGCATTGAAAAAGTTTTGATTCGAGAATTTGTTTTGAACTTTGAAATGGAAATTTTGTTTGTTTGTAATTAAAGCGGATGTCAATTATTCGATTGTACATTTCGTTCAACTGGATGGATTTATCGCAATTTATTGTGTGTATTAACAAGAGGAGTTACTTATTACGAAGTGGATTTAAATATCGTTATGAGGTTGGTTTATACATATATGTAAATTTTTATTAAAAATGTTTATATTAATGTTTTTTTTGTTTCTCAGTTAAGTAATTAAAAAAAGTAAAAATTAATAATGCTGATTTATTACTATGTGAAAAGTATTTGATTTTGTTTTGTATTGTAAAAGATTTGTGACATTGTAAGAGAGGAAGTATTTGTATTGAAATGAATTTTTCTACATTAATTGTGTTTAATAATATGTAAAAGAAGTTTTACAATGAAAAGGTCGGTTCAATCATTTGAATTTTCATTTCATCAATTAATTTCATTTAATAAATTTTTATCTTTATTTTTTTTCTCATTTGTTCAATTTGCAAATTTACCTATATGTTTTAATATTGTGTTGTTAATTAACTTTGTTTTTTAATACAGATTTTAAAAACGCCATATTATCCGAGCAATGAATTTGGACCATGTTTTTCAGAAAAATCTTAGTATTAGAGTTGGAAATGAACAGTTTTTGGAAAATGGAAATGTTTTAGTTATTGAAGATGAAACCGAGATTTTTGAACATGATATAGATGATGTTTTGTCTGAACATAATTATGCTAAACGAGCAAGATGTTTGACTGATGTGAATGTTGCTAGCCAGGCATCACTGAATTCAGATATTGGCGTTGCAGGACCGTCACGTATGAGTGATAGTCAATTTGAAGAAAGGAGAAGAAATGAGTACTTGAAAAGAAAAAGAGAACGTGAAAGATTGAGAAGAGAAAATGAATCGCATGACCAAAGAATTTTGCGTTTAGGACAAAATAGAAATAGAATGAGCAGTCAAAGATCTGAAGAGAATGCGTTAGAGAGACAACAACGCATAGAACAGATTAGAGATAGAATAGCAAATGAATCTATAGTAGAGAGACAGTTGCGCTTGGAACAAGATAGAATTAGACATAGAGTAATTAGACAAGGTGTGGTTAATGTTTATGCAGCGGGATCCTATGTGAATGCTCATGAAAACAGACTTGGACCTATGAATGTTAGATGTGAATTTTGTGATGCTTTGCATTTTGTTGAAGAAAAAATGAGTGGCCGAGGCAATTCTTTCAAGGATTGCTGCCACTATGGAAAAGTTTTTGTTCCCGAGATTCCTGAGCAGGATTTCCCTGAGGAATTGAGGGATTTGTTCATGAAATTTGATGCGAGACACGTGAATTTCTTTGACAATATTAGACATTTGAATAGCAGCGTTTCATTTGCTTCAATGAATCCGCTGAGATATAGATACCCGAATAACCGAGGTCCGTATTGCTTTCGCATTTACGGTCAGATTTATCATAGAATGAATTTGGCTCTGAATCCAGAAAATGACGATGATCCTGCTTATGGGCAGATTTTCATCGTAGATACTGAGCATGCAATGAGAGCACTGAGGCATGCCAATGTCGATATTGACCCTCAATTGCTGAGAACTGCTTATGAAGTGATTAGAAATGTGAATCCGTTTGCTGAAGCATATATGATGATGAAAGAAGAAGAAGATGAAGAAGTTGAAAGAGCAAGAAATGAGAACAGAGAGCCAGCCGAGATCAAGCTTTTGTTTGAGACTGGAAGGCAATTGGACAGACGCTTGGGGTACAATGTACCTCGAGCGAATGAAGTTGCTGCAGTTTATGTACCTGGGGCTGACGGTGAAGTACCTAATGCCAAGTTGAAGATTTTGAAGAGTACAGATTCAATGGTGACTCCAATGACTTACCCACTGTTTTATCCGCGTGGTACGCTTGGTTGGCACCCTGAAATGAAGCATAGAAATAGTAACAGAAGAGTAACGAGGTTGCAGTATGTGTGTTACACATTAGCAATTAGAGAAAGAGAGTTTAACCCAATTTTGTACGGTGGAAAGCTCTTTCAACAGTATTGTGTTGATGAATATGTTAAGATTGAAGGAGACAGAATGAATTGGATAAAGTGTAATCAGAAAAAGATTTTGGCTGATGCATATAAGAATGTTGATAATATGTTAATGAGAAGAGCAGAAGAAAGAGGTTTGCCACTGGGTAGGAAGGTCATTCTTCCTCCGAGTATGACAAACAGTCCGAGATATGTTGAGAAGCATTTTCAAGATGCGATGGCCGTTGTTAGACGGTTTGGTAAACCAGATATGTTTTTGACTATGACATGTAACCCGCAATGGGAAGAGATTTCAGAGAATTTGTTTCATGAACAAAAGTCAAGTGATAGACCAGATTTGGTTGTCAGAGTTTTTAATTTAAAAGTTAAAGCTATTATGAATGAGATAGTCAAGAAAAAGGTTTTTGGAGAAGTGATTGCATGGATGTATCCGGTAGAGAACCAAGGACGGGGACTACCGCACATCCATTTGCTTTTGACATTGGCGGAGCAAGACAAATTGATTAATGGTGAAGATGTTGAAAAGAAAGGAATTAGTGCGAGAATACCGGACAAGGAATTAGAAGCAGAACTGTTTGATTTGGTGAAAAGGTTTATGATCCATGGCCCATGTGGTAATTTGAACCCAAATTGCCCATGCATGGAAGAGTTTGTTGACAAAAATGGTATGAAAGGAAGGAAATGCTCTAAGGGATACCCTAAAGCATTTCAAGAAGAGACAGTTGTTCTTGAAAATGGATTGGCTTTGTATGCAAGACCAAATGATGGAAGAACAGTTCAAGTATTTGCAAATGGAAGAAGACATGAATTAGACAACAGATGGGTTGTCCCGCACAACCTGTACCTGTTGAAAATGTTCAAGTGCCACATTAATCTTGAAAAGGTTAATAGTGTTAGTTCAGTAAAGTATTTGCATAAGTATGTGCATAAGCCACCAGACAGAGCAAGATTGGAATTAGAAGAGAAAAATGATCATGATGAAGTTAAAGAGTTTATTGATGCGCGGTATGTTTGCCCACAAGAAGCAGTTTGGAGAATTTTTGAATTGCCTATGTATGATAGAAGCCATTGTATTATGTCTTTGCCTGTACACCTACAAGGTGAACATATTTGTTATTTTGACGAGAATATGGAAGAAGAAGAGATTCGTGAAAGAATTGCGAATGGTTCTGAGTTGATGGCATATTTTGAATTGAATAAGACAAATGTTTTGGCAAAAAATTTGTTTTATCACCAGATACCTGAAAAGTTTTGTTTTAAGAAAGGAAAATGGACAGAGAGAAAGACATATTTTAACACAATTGGCCGAATGGTGAAGGTGTCACCGGCTGAGCCGGAACGATACCACCTGAGGCTGTTGTTGTTAAATGTGAAGGGAGCATGCTTCTATGATGATTTGAAATCAGTTTTTGATACTAATGGCAATGCAAAAGTTTGTGAAACTTTTTCAGCCGCATGTTTAGAAAGAGGTTTGATTAGAAATGATGAAGAGTGGAAAAGAGCATTAGAAGAAGCAGAGTTTTGAGATGCCATGGAAATTGAGAGAGTTTTTTGCATTGATTTTAGTACACTGCAATCCGGCCAAACCGGAGGAGCTTTGGAATATGTTTAAAGACTCTTTGTCTGAAGATTTTTGCAGGAGTTTTAGAAAAGAATTGGCTTATGCTAAAGCTTATAAAGAGATAGCACTGAGCATTATGAAGGCTGGAAAAACGCTTGCCGATTTTCCAACCATGGAACAGATAAATGTTGATGATGATGTTGAGCAAGTATTTGATTTAGCTGAAGAATTGGATTTGGGACAAAGAGACTATGCTTTGATGTATGCCGAACAGAGAGAAATTTGTGATGAAATTTTGCATAGAATATGGAATCCTGTAAATGAACCCGCGTTCTACTTTCTTAGTGACCGGGTGGAACTGGAAAGACGCATGTGAACAAGACAATTGTACATATGCTGAGAGGACAGAAGAAGAAAGTTTGTACAATGGCTTTTACTGGCATTGCAGCAACTTTGCTGCCTGCTGGAAGAACATTGCACAATAGATTTGGACTGACTTTGGATATGAGTAATTCGAGTATTAGTCCGAGATCAAAGGCTTGGCAAGAATTGAAAACTACTGATTTGTTCATTTGTGATGAAGCGCCTATGATAAATAAGCGCGCAATGAGAACTTTGGATGAGAAATTGAAAGAGATAATGAATAATGGAATTGCATTTGGTGGCAAAGTCATGCTTTGGACGGGAGACTTTCGTCAAACCCTTCCAATTCAGAAACATGCCACGAGAGCTGAGATGGTCAATGCAACTATAAAGAGAAGTGAGTATTGGAGATTAGCTAAAAGATACAGATTGACAAAGAATATGAGAGCTCTTGCAACAGAGCAAGAATTTGCGAAAGATTTGTTAGAGATTGGAAGTGGAAAATGGAATAATGAGAATGATGAGATAATTTTGCCAGAGATTTGTATAAGCATTGGTGATTTAGCAGAAGAGATTTTTGGAAATTGTATTGTTTCTGAGAATTGGAATGAAATGGCCAAAAGTGCCATTTTAGCACCGAAGAATGTTGATGTTAGTGAAATGAATAATAGAGTTTTGGAAATGTTGCCTGGAGAAGAAGTTGTGTACACGAGTATAGACTTGGCTCAAGACGAGAATAGACAAAGAGCAGATGAATATTTGGATGAGTATTTGAATGCTTTAAACCCTTCGGGTTTCCACGGCATAAGTTGAGACTTAAGAAGAATGCTATTGTTTTGTTAATGCGGAATTTGAATATCGAAATGGGCCTTTGTAATGGTGCGAGAATGAACGTTGAGCAAATGCAACCGAATTTGATTGTGTGTAAGATTTTGACTGGAGACAAGGCAGGTCAGACTGTGTACATTCCTCGGATCACGCTTTGCTGTTCTGAAGATTACCCTTTTGACCTGCATAGGCACCAATTCCCGTTGGTGTTAGCTTTTGCAATGACAATTAATAAGGCCCAAGGTCAAACCCTTGAGCAAGTTGGAATTGATCTGAGGAAAGATGTGTTTAGCCATGGACAATTGTATGTGGCTCTTTCGAGAGCAAGAGCTTGGAATAAGTTGAGAATTAGATTAGATGATGGCAATTTAGAGAGAAAGGTGAAGAATGTCGTGTACAGAGAGTTATTAGATAACAGTGATTAGATAATGTGTTAGACTAGCATTGGATTTAGATTTAGTATAGTATTAGAATTGATTTTGTATAGACAAATCTGTTGTTCTTTGGGTTGCTCAAGACAGTACGAACACAATTCAAAGTAAGTCATTCTTTTTAATTTCATACTTTATCCTTTCTCCAAAAATAATTTCATAACACATTCGTACTACCTAGCGGGGGATGCGCCGAAGGCGCTGACCCCGCTAGTAATCCAAAAAAACATCTTTTATCTTCCTTTATTTGGCATTCTGTACGATTGTTTTGTCCATTCATCGTTCGTTCACTTTGATTTTCAATCCTTCGCACTAAAAAGTGAATGGCGAATTGGAACAAAATGAATTTTCACATTTTCCCCCGCTGACTTTTCGTCACATGACAAAAATTAAAGCGAAGGCAAATGAGAAAGGCGGTGACTTCGATCGCCCAAAAACGCGCTTTTGCTTGGCCAATTCTTTGGCATTCTCTCCGCTTCTTCTGATCCGACTCTTCCGTCCCATTGTGCCAAATTCGCCCCGCCAATGCCTTTTCGGCAAAGGCATTGTCTCCCCCTTAATTTTGCCAACACTTCGCAATGGAAGCGGCGGCGGAGGATAGGCAAAGCAGCAGCGGCCACTGATCGGCACCATTTGCCAGTGCTGCTTTTGCTGCTTCCGCTGATCGTTTTGCTGGGACGGACGGAGGGAAGGGACGCGCTAAGGCCGGACATTCAATTGGAGGCGGTGGACGACGCGACGAGGGAGGCGGAACTTTTGATAGAGGAGGCGGTGGCCGACGCGGGCGGAGAGACGGCGGCGGAAGGTGCACACAATTCGGAAGAGAGTGAGACTCATTTTGCCAAATCAGCAGAAGAGGCGGACGGTGGCAAAAATTCAGACGGCAAAAGTGCCGGAAGGGTCGGCCCGGCGCCGTTCGCTCATTGGCACTTTTCTGCCGCCGCCGCATTTGGCCATTACTCCCCCGACTTTTTCTTCATCGGCGCCCCCTCCGTCCAGGCACATATCTCACGGCACAGCTGGGAACGATACCAACGCTTCAAAGGCATTTGTTGATTCGGGGTCCCATTTGGTTCGATTGAATTGCCATTTCCTTACAGAGGAAACGTGCCGAAGGGGCGCGGAGACTGATCTGGCCGAGCGGAGGCTGAACAGCACGGAAAGTGCCTATTTCCATTGGGAAGAGAACGAATTTCACAGGGAACTGCGCAAAAAGTGAGGGGCGGAATTGGCCACCATTAATTTGCCATTTCAATTCTTAGATTGTTGCCGCAAACAATGCGCGACGGGCGAAGTGCGTTTTTTCGGGGGGGGGGGGGAATGTTTTTTGGGTTACTTTTGATCAATTAAGAAAGCATTTTAAAATCATTTTGGATTCTTTAATTGCTTTGCCTGATCAGCTTCTTTCCGCGCTTTGCTCTCCTCCGATTTGCTCGGCTCCCTCGACCCGCGGCTTTTCGTCTCCGCCCCCAAATCGTTGTGCAAAGCCAAGCGATTGGTGGACGAAGCGGACGAACGGCTGAAGCAGATCAAGGAGGAAAAGCATATGTTCGAGGACTTTCTGATAAATAAGTGAGTTTAATGAATGTGCGGAGGGGGGGGGGCAATTAGGGCGACCGAAACGAATGCAAATTTGGCAATGTTTTTCTGTGTTTTGTATCAATATTTTGTTATGACAACAAAGCCCCTGACTTACAATTAGTGAATGATGTCATTTTGGCCCTTTCATTTGTTCATTATTGCCTTTTTTTCGCCCTGTTAATTAATTAACTAATTAGTGCATTTTTTCAAATTATATTTTAACAAAGCGATTGTATAATTAATTAATAAATCTGTCTTTTTTAATTAAAACTGTTAATTGTTTTTTTTGTCTCCCTCTTTCTCTGCCCAATCATTTTCTTCTTCTTTTTCTTCTTTTCTTTTTATTTTTTGGTCGCTTTTCCATTTTAATTGCTTTTTGCTTTGTCCGTCTCTTTTTGCTTGGCTTCGATTCTTTCAATTGTTGTCGTTGTTTTTGCTTAATTTTGCCTCGAATTGTCAAATTTGCATTTTTTGGCATTTCTTTCCCTCCCCCGGGCTTTTCGCCAGGCTTTTCCTCCCAATTTGCAATTTTCTGCACCTCTCAGAGTGTTGGACCCGAGTCTGTTCGCCATCCCTACAAAGTCTAACAGACGTACAAATGGGACGACGAGAAAGTCACCGAATGGAGGAGGGATAACATGAAAAGGAAGAAGAAGACGAACAGAACGACGAGAGAGTGTTGAAACTGAGAGACGGACAGAGAGAGGGCGAGGGGGGAGAACCGAACGGAACAGACAAAGCAAAAGAGTGAGGGGAAGGAACACTTGCCCTCCCTCCCCCCCCCCCCAGGCGCTTCATTTTCCTTGCCTTAATATTATTATTGCGCTTTTCCTCTGATCACTTCCTCCCATTTTCCCTCATATTTCGGCCGTTTATTTCCATTTTCATCCCTTTCTTTCTCTGCTGTCTCTCCTCCTTCCCTCGCTTATTCCTTCCCCCATTTTCATTTCTTTGGCCATCATTTGCCATTGTTTCAATTACCTCTCTCTCCTTCTTCCTTCCTTTTTTCACTGGTCAGTCATTCTCCTCTCTTATTCCTTTTTGCTCATTGACTTAATCGCTCTATTAATTCGCTGCTGATTGCACTTAATTGTTATTGCCAGGGGCTACAAAAGTTTCGTTTCTTTTCCGATCACTCTCTTATCCATTATTATTTTTTATTTTCTTTCCTCTGGCATTTTACTCCCCTTCCCACTTTTAGCTCATTCTTCTTAATTCCCTCTTTTGTTTTCTCCCGATGATCACTCAATGGCATGGCATTCGTCCCTTATTATTCTTGTCCATGGATATATTTTTATTTTATTTGTTTTGTTAGTCATAAATTCGCTTTTGCATTTAATTGTTAATTTAAAGAATTTGTCCCATATTAAAAATAATAAATTCATTAAACAATGGCACTATTAAAAATCCCCCATTATTTTTTCAGAGTTTTCTCGCCTACGGTATGAACAATTCCTTCCAGCAATCGTCCGACCCATCGTTTTTCTGATGATTCGCCGCATCAATTACCATTTAAATGGTAAAATTGTCACCGCTTGGGCATTTTTTTGCCCGATTTTCAATTGCGACAAAATCCCATCTTTTCCTAGTCAATTACAAAATGTATATGTACATGGTCTTATGTTTGTTTTGCGTTTCACCAATTGAATGCTCTTTCCCCCACACTTCACACCTCATTCATTTGTTTGTTTTTTTGTCAATTTCCATCGATTTGAATTCTTTCATTTTCATGTGTCACTGTGATTTTGATCATTAAATGATTCGAAATAAATGCAACTCTAATATGCTTCATTTTATATTATTTAAATTCCAAATCCCACAAAATTTTGGAAAGTTGGTAAGACTCAAATTTAAAAAGCTAAAACATTGTTTATAAATTTATTTGTTCCTTAATAAACATAACAACAACAAAAGCGCAATGATGGTTCTTCGTTTGTTCGTTCATTGGCTTCCACCGGCGGATGACTCACCATCGCTGTTCCTTCCCCCTCCGTCTTCGTCATGCTTTGCCTCCTCTCCTCCCTTTCTCCGTTTCGCCCCTTTCTTAGGAATGGCGTCCCTTTTGGTGTTCCCTCTTTTTCGCTGCTTCTTGTCCAAGTCGGCAATCAGCAGTTTGCCCTCCTTGTTTGTCTTGAACGGCCCCGTCTCCTCGTCCTCCGAATTCCCTCCCTTTTCCGTTTCGCCTCGTTTCCCTTTCTGTCGTTTTCCGGGTTTCTTTCTCTCCGATTTGTTCGCACTTTTCTCATTCCCAACCAACGTCACTTTTTGTAGCATTGACTGTTGGTCCAACAAATCCAGCTTAATCGAGAGTGGGGGTTTTGTGTTAATGCTTTTTCACCTTTTTTTTACCATTTCGTTTTCGTCCTCCTCAATGACCACCGAAAGATGAGTGGACATGCCGCCCCCACTTGCGCCTCTCCGTCGTTTTTCGTTCACTTCGCGCTGTCCACTCTTTTTCTGTAACTCTTTCGCTATTTCGTTTGCCTCCCTCTTTCTCTGCCTTTCTCTCGACTCACCCTTCTCCCTCTCACTCCGCTGTCACTGCCCGTTTCTCCCTCCTCCTCTTCGTCACTGCTGTCCCTCAATATATCGAAGATTGAGTCGGCCTTCGCCGTACGACCTCCGGCGGTCGTCCACGAAATTGCGGATTCTGTTTCGACGCCACTGCCGCTTCTCTGCGACACTCGCTCTCTCATCCCACTATCGTCGTCTTCCTCCTCCCCTTTCTCCGCTTTGTCTCTCCGATGCCTTCGTCGTCGTTTCTCAATATTTTTCAGCTGTTTTTGCCACACCAATCTGTCGCCAGCGAATTTCAACAAAGTTTCCAATTCGAGCCGTTCAAGCAATTGGGCGAGGAGAAGCGCGTTGGCTTTCCGCATCCGAGAAGTTGAAGTGCGAGTGTCTTGCGAGAAAACGGATTCGATGATTAAATCCTGGAGGGTTCAAACAAAGCGGAATTATTGTCAAATTTCGGGATTAAACGTTAAAATATTTGGAAAAAGTTCAATCAGACGTACGAATAATCATTCTGACCTTAAATTGGTCGAACATAAATTGTTCCATTTTGGCAGAAAGAATTCGTAAAATTCTGATGGGCAACGGGCGGACAGCGGCGGGCGAAATGCGAAGGGCGGACGAAGAATAGGCGACGAATTGGGCGAGGAGAGAGGCGTCCATCAGCCGACAGTGCTTTTGTGCCAAAATGTTCAGAGCGATCAGCGAACATTGAAAGGACGGCTCGGCACCATTTTTGCTGGCTTTGAGCTCGCTGAACAAATTGGAGAGCAGCGGATGGAGCGCGGAAGAGGCCGAGACTCTAAAAATGGCAAGTTTGGCAACAAATCGTTCGGGGCTTATTGGAACTATGAAGCCCAAAGGCATCGTAGAGAAAAGCATTAAAAACTCACTGTTCGTCCCCGGTGAGTCCGAGTCGGATGAGTGCCGAACTCATTTCACTGAGGCAAAGTGCCGACTGATGGCGAGTGGAGCGATTGTTCAAACGGCTTAAGAAGGCGACAATTTCGGCACTAATCGAAGCGGAGAATTCAGCGAGTTGGTCAAATTCAGTGAAGGAAGAAAGCACCTGCAAAATATGGTAAACAAAGTGAGTTTACGTGTGGCACTCACACTTCGGAAAATTGCAATTCGCCATTGGAACACCGTCCCATTCAATCCCCTCGTTCCGTTTCCAATGAGCGCGTGTAAAAATGTTCGTTTTGCTTCAAATAAGGTTTCAAGCTCGGGCTCACCAATTCGACGGTAAATTTCGGCCAAAATTCTGAGATTGGATAAAAATAACTAATTGTAAACCAAAATATTCATTTTCTTTGCCTGTAAGCCTTTTTCTGGGCTCTTCCAGACGATCGACCGCAAAGCCATGGCTCAACAAAATCGAAAATGCACTCCAAATCGCGGGGCACAGCCTTGCGGGAAAGAGCGGCCAACAAATCGGCAATCAGACACTAAAAAGGGGGAATTATTCCATAATAATTGAAAGCTTATGGCAGTTTATTTGTACATAAAAAGGGGAGGGGTCGAGAAAATACTGATTTAACATAAAAATTAACCTTTTTGGACAAAACATGTTTACAATGCGCTACAAGTCTTCAAATTTTTATTTTTTGGTGAAAAGCTGTTTAAAATAAAAAAGGGCCAAAAATTTCCAATTTTGCAGGGCGGCAAGTTATTAATTAGCATCGCCGGACCCTTACCTCCAAAAGTCTTTAAAAGTCCGCGTATCCGCATCCCCCCCTCTCCCTCGTCCTCCTTTTCTCCCACCTGTCCCTCGGTCATTGTCCCATCCGAAGAGGACGCATTCCGTCGCATTTTCTGAACCGCCAACCCCACGTAATTGGTGAGCAATTGCTGCGGTGTTTGCTGGTGCTGAACATAACTTCGGATTGTCTCCAGCGTCGCCTTTCGAATTGCTCCGTTGTCTTCGTCCGCTCTTCGCCCTTTGCCAATGTCTCCGTTTTCGTCGCCCTTTTGCGCCGCTTTGTCCGTATTTGCCGCACTTGCGGTGTAAATGCCAAAGAGAATGGGCAAAAAGTTGCGCGCGTATCGCTCCATCATACAAATGCCGTCGTTTTGCGTTTCGAATTTGAGTGCTTCGCGAAGTGCACGGAGAATGGTGAGACGGAGGTCGGGGCGGTCGTTCAGAGCAGCACCTGCACACATTTTGCTATTTATTGTTTGATTGGGATATGCCTTTCGTCCGTTACCCATAATTGGCGCCAGTGTTGGCATTGCGACGTGAAAGTCGCGCGGTGCGTTGGCCATTAGGCGTGGGAGAATGGCCCAAATTTGGTGTTCGAGTGTCGTGTACAGTTTCTGCGGCAATTCCGGCAGTTGGTGCAATCTCTGATGAAGTCGTTCGGCCAAAGGGAAAAGCGAACGGGCGAAGAAGTCCAACGAGTCGCCCTGGGCATGTCGGGCCAAAATCGGAGGCAGCCAAGAACGGCGGAAGTCGCGCGGCAGCACTGGCGCATCGACGTCCACGTTCAGCGGAACGGCGGAGAGAAGCGATTCCATGCCGACGGACCGAAGCGCAACGACAAAAAGCTGAAAAACAAAGCAATGCAAAGCGGATTCGGATTTGTAATTGTACTCGATCGATGCTTTCCGCCACCGGACAATTGTCGCGGTCACGAAACTGCGCGACGGTGCCCATCACTCGTCCAAATGCCGGCGTTCCGCTCGCAACCGTAGGCCCCGCCTTGGCCATTAGTGTGGTGAGCTTTTCAATTATCATTGGCCATGATTTGGCATTTTGCACGTTCAGTGACCGCTCAAGCTGTTCAAACAAATCCACGGCGACTGTGTGGTCAATTGTCGGCCTTTCGTCCTCCCACAACGACAAAGTGCCCTAAAATAGATCTGATCCCATTTCATTTTGATTGGAGGGAGGGCACAAACAATTGGCAATTGGTCGAGAATGGTCGGAATGGCAGGGGCAACGGGATCCCTCTTTTTGGTGGCATTTTTGGCACCTTTTCCGCCGGCAGTGCCTAATATTTTGCAATTTGTTTCGAGCGAAATGTTTCCCTGAAAGTCGATTAATTTAGGCGTTGCAGAAAAACGAATACCAAACAACCATTGGCACATTGTCCAAAAGTGTCTTTTCGGCCTTTGTCTGTCGATCGTCCACCGCAACCATTGGACACGCCGCGGCAATTCGTTGCGCCCGCGCCGCGTCGCGATGCCGAGAACGTTTGGGGTTGATGGAAGCGGCAGAACTTGCAAAAATGCCTTTCCTTTTTTGCAAAACAAC
>CP049708.1:17766749-17780198 GCA_004148225.2 Heterodera glycines | reverse complement strand
CCCAAACACCGTCCATTTGCGGCACAATTCGGAGAATTGCCGCCGAACATTTGCAACTCCAATTTTTGTCTTAATGGCAATTAATTACTTTTTAATATGAAAAGAAAAAATTGAGAGAAAAAAGAATAAAATCTCATAATTTATAAGAGCTCAGACTATCCAAGTTTCTTTGCCCTGCTACCAAAATAGCGAGAAATATTTTAAAAAATGACCTAAAAGGGGAGAGGAAAGGAGATAATTTGAAATAAATCATTTTTGTTCATTCAGCAAAATATTTTCAAATTGGTTGGTCAATTAATGCTTCTGGTCATTTAATTGTCACACACCGTAAAAGTGGTAAAGTGTGGGAATCCCGAGCTGTTCGACGTGTTGTTAAAAACTTCGCCATTAAAATCTCTACTCAAATCCGCCACTTCGCTCTTTAATAAATTGCCAATGTCACTTTGTCCTCTTTTTAACTCACAAAGGAAGGTCCCCAGGTGTCCGTGGGATTTCCGAATGAAACTTTGTGGGTGAATAGAGCACCTATGGGTTCTTAAGAAAAATGGTTTCAATTTCTGCCAAATAAGTACGGGTGCCGAGTTATGACGTGCCAAACTTTTTTTATCCCAATAAATTGAATAATCAATTGCACCACTTTGTGCTGTTCGGTGGCGCAAAGGTTGTGCGCTCGCTTTTCCTTTTTGCCCCCACAAGTTCGAATCCCTCTTACGTAAATTTATTTTTTTTTAATTTTGCCATTGAATACCCTTTTTGAAATGCAATTATTTTCATTTATACTATAACAGTTTATTTTTTTAAATACATTTTTTGAACGAAAATGCATAAAATTATTTTAAAAAAACTATATTTTCTAAATTTATATGAAAAAATTCCCCGTTAAAAATTCTGTAAATCCTTTAAATTAGGGTTCGGACCCCGTGGGCGGGGGTGGCTTTTCACGGGGGCGGGGGATGGCGGGGGTCAGAGTCGCGGGGGCGGGGACGGGGGTGAGGCCAAAAAACCTGTCCCGCCCCCGGCGGGGGCGGGGGTGACGGGGGCGTGGGTTTACAGTTTCTTTATTGTGGGCTTTTTGGTGTAACGACGGATAAATGCCGGTACTCGAAAAATGCAAATGCACATATTCTTTTTTCTAAAACAAACTCTCAAATATAATTTTACTTAAAATTTCTATTTTTTGAAATAATAAAGTGAATAAAAATTAGGTTAATTTCAATCATCAACAAAAAATTATAAATTGTTTATGATCTGTCCTCCATTTTTGTTTCTTTCACGGTGACATCAATGGCCAATGTCACTTTGTCCTTGCTTTGGTCATAAAAGCCTTTTTCCGGGTCTATCAGTTCCTTAATTATGTTAAAATTTAATTCGGCATATTCATTAGAATTGGCACTCTTTAAAGCAAAAAATGCAATTAGAGAATCCCCAGTTATTAGCAAAGCTGTTAAACGTGACTTCGTCAGTAAATTCTCCTATCTTGTAATCCGCAACGCCGCTCTTTTGCGAGACAATTCGAAAGGATGACAAACATTTTATGGCATATATCGAAGTTTATTGAATTCCTAAAATTTCCCGAGACCGAATATCTAGAGGCCGAGACCAAAAAAAAGAAACTCGAGAAATTACTTGAGTCGAGTTAAAAATGGAATTAAATCGGGAAAATACACCCCTAAGAAAAGTTTTCTCAAAAATTGACCGCCAAAATTTCATTTTTTTTTTTCTTGATAAAAAATTTTAGGTTTAAAAATTTTCCTTATTCGAAAAACATTATAAAATATTTAATAGTCATTTTAATGACCAAAATTAAGTTTTTGGTTAAGTTTTACGTGTTTTGCTCACTAAAAAACCTTAAAAATTTTTTTTAAAGGCCTTTTTTCATGCCTTTTTCGGGATTTTTGTGCCTTTTAATTTTTAAATTTTTTGGTACCTATTTTAGTGCCTTTTTCGCGATTTGTGATGCCTTTTTTTGCGGTCTCTAGTAACATTTGTACATTTATTGGCATTTAAAAAATGTTTATGTGAAATATGTCCGATAAAAACTAGGAAAGTGAAAATTTTTTTACCTTCATTTGTTGCTATGTACCAAAGGTGAAAGGCCAAAAACTTTTCTCTGTTTTTTATATTTATTCTTTTTTGTGCCATAATTCTCCATCCAAATCCCATTATTTGCACAGTTTTGCTGAATCGGCGACTCCCCACAGCTTCACCCGCAAATTCGGAAAATTTTTCAATGTCCATCACAATTGTCCCATGAGGTGAAATTCGTACATGGCACGGAAATTGCAGTGGGTACAGTATGCCGTTGGACATCCCACGAAAATTTGGAGGGTTATGGTACTCTTCCATTCCAATCACTTCTTCCACCGTTAAATTGCGGGATGGAACTGTAAAAAGTGTGCTAATTAAATTAATAGGTGTATTTTTAGAATTCAACCCAATTACAAGGACCCGTAAATACGGTATTTTCGAGTTCTAATTATGATTAACCATATTTTTTATGCCATCGGACATCTCATAAAAATTCATTTGGTTATAGTACTGGTCTACTTCTTCCGCTGTCAACAAGCCGAAAGGAACTGAAATTTTGGTACAAAAATAAAAATCTGTTTTATTTTTATATCCCGATTCTTCGAACAACATCAATTTGAATTTTTTGTTTTAATTTAGTTGCTTCTGCTTCGCATTGTGAAGGTGTTCGGCATAATTGTGGCTTTTTGTCTTTGCAATGCCATCGATTCGGAAGAGGCGACCAATTGACAAACAAGAACAAAAACAGAAAAAGTATCTGTGCTCATTCATTTTATGTTGCCTTTTTCCATTAGTTCGTTCTTTGCTTTTTGTCTAAATTTTTACATTTTGTGAATAAAATTTGATTTTTTGAATTTTTTTGTTGTTGTAAATTTCGGGAGGAATACTCCCTTTTCTCTCCATTTTTCTGCCAGTTTTCCCATCGTTTTTTTTAAAAGCAACATTTAGCTATTGATATGGGTCGAAAAATGAACTCAACTACCCATTGGCATTTGAATTGGATTTGCTTATCTTCCCCCTCCCCCACCTCCATTTTCCCATATAATTTTTATCGAAGTAAAATGGTGACCCAAAAAAATTAAAAGATTAAACTGAAGGAATTGTTGTTTCAAAAAAGAGCGGCGTGGCGGATTACCGAACAGAATTTAATGATGACCAATTGTTAAACAATAGAAGGCACAGCAGGGGATATGCCAATTTCATTTCAATGCTTAAAAAAAGCCGCTTTAATAATCCATAAATCAATATTGTAAAACCAAAAGATAAACAATAAGAAAGAAGCTAAAAACAGCAGCTCCATAGGATGATAATTCAATGATGAGATTTTTGCCAGATCATATTGGGTATTTATGAATTCTCCTCAATATTCGCTTCTTTCACACTGAGATCAATGGCCAATGTCACTTTGTCCTCGCTTTGGTCGTAAAAGCCTTTGCTTGGGTCCATCAGTTCCTTAATTGATCATAAATAATTGGAACAATTAAGGGAATGTTTAATTGTCACTTACAGCAATTGAAATAAAATTAAAGTATCCCCAGTTGTTCGTTTTATTGTTAAAAGTATCTTCATTAGTAAATTCTCTCCTTAAATCCTTTACGCCGCTCTTTTGCGAAACAATTCGAAGAGTTGCCGAACATTTGCAACTCCAAGTTTCTGCTCAATATCAATTAATTAATTGTTGTTAATATATATATTAATTATTAGTAATTTTACACCTTCTTTTGGTCCAGCGCACAAAAGATAAAAGCCCAACCATTTCTCATTGTCAGTGCTTCCAATTTTCGTTTTTATTCGTGTCCATACTTTCCATGGAAATCCATTTATATACACGGCATCACTGAATCTGCTTCTCCCGACAGACTCTCCCGCAAATTCCGACATTTTTTCAATTTCCATCGAAAGTGTCCCTCTTCGGTTGCCCCTGGGTTTGTTCCAATTAAAAATTCGTCCATGGCTTGGGAATTTCAACGAGTACAGCCCGGGCACTCCACGAAGATACAGAAACGGATGGGAATTGAATTGATAAACGCTGATCACTTCTTTCTCTGTTAACACACCGGATGGAACTGTAAAATTTCAAAATTTATTATTCTGTAGGCATCAGTTTTTTTCGGCCAATTTCACATAAATTTGAAAAAATTCTGACCCCCCTCCTTGTCCATGTATGAAATTCAAGCATTAAAGGTAAAATACCTTATCGACCAAAACAATTTCTATTTAATTTCCGATTTCAAAAATTTTACCGACGCATTTTGCAAAATCCTCCTCATGGATATTAGGAAAACGAATTTTGAACAGTGCAGGACCAAGTACGGAACGACGATTTCCCGAGGAGCATTCAATGCCATTCTGACGACATTTTTCATCGGCCCAACGGAGTGCCTAAATAGAAAAAAATATCGAAATTAAAAAATGAAAATAAAAAATTAAATTGAAATTACAATTTTCCAAATTTCAAATTCATCGTTGAGTAACAAATGATCACTCTCGAGAAGATTGCACAATATTTTCTGATCAATTTGCAAAAATTCATCTGATCCGAACAAGTCAGCCGCATTTTGACAAATGTAACGCAAACATTTGATGGAAAAATCCTTAAAAATTGCTTACACTTGGATCATGAATCTCACACAATTTCGACAAGTTTCGAGCTCAACAAACCCGAATTCGAACAAAAGCATTATTAAAAATAAATGTGTTTTTCTCACCTCCAAGTCGAAAAGGAGAGCTTGGGCATATGCTAAGAAAACATTGCGCAATTCGGAGATGGGAATTTGCAAAGACCGATCGACCAAATCAGGGATATTGTACTTTTTGGCTAATTAGGGAATTCAACAATTAATAAATTAAATTTAAAAATAAATCCACCGGCGTAAAGCACTGCCATTGCATTGTCTCCATTCAAATCACTTAAATCATCCGTGTAAATGAAGCTCAACATCACTTTGAACGCTGCTGCTTCAATGTCGGGTATCTCCACAACATCAGGACAATTACCAGAAACTATTGTTAAATTAATTAGGGAAATTAGCAGAGACAAAATGAAGAACAAATAACATAATTGGTATTTTCCCTTAAAATTATTATTTTTTTTTTACCATTTTCCGGTCTTTCTTTTTTGGCGTCAAAACGGAACATTGCCTCAAAAACATCGGAAGCGCTCTTCAAAATAAGCTGATGTGCTGGCAAAACCTTTAAAAAACGTGGATAATTAATGAAATTGCAATTGAAAAATAAAATTAAATTTTTATTTTTAATTAAACTCGCCTCTTTTGCGTCTCCGTCCCCCACCAAAAAGTGCACATCCGAATGCTCACCCGTGCTCAACAAATGCTTCATCAGTTCCACCGACGATGGGCATTTTATATAAAAATTTGCACTCGGAAATTTGATCAAAATTTTTGTCTTCGGTAATTAGCTCTGAAATGAGGCACGATTAAAAGGGATGACAAAAGAAAATTTTAAAAAAAAATTGAATTTTATTTTTTAAGCATAATTTTTTGTTTTTCTGAAAGCTTTTCCAAATTTTGTAAAAATTCTTGGCCAACAATCTACGGAAACTTCCATATTGTTTAAAGGCATTTGCCAAATTTATGGATCTATGCCAATTTTTACCTCTATATTTTTGTGATTTTTTATGAGTTTTTTCCCCGGTGGTGCCGGTCAAAAAAATGAAAAACAAAACAATGAAATTGCACTCGGAAATTTGATCAAAATTTTTGTCTTCGGTAATTAGCTCTGAAATGAGGCGCATTTATAAAAGGGATAAAAATAAAAATTAAAAAAAAAACGAATTTTAGTTTTACCATAATTTTTGATACATATTTTTTGAAAGCCTTTTCAAATTTTGAAAATAGTTTGCCAAAAATTTGCTGAAACTTCCATATTGTTTAAAAAGGTATTTGCCAAATTTATGGATCTATGCCAATTTTTCCCTCTATTTTTATGAGTTTTTTTCCCCGGTGGTGCCGGTCAAAAAAATGAAAAACAAAACAATGATTTTTTTAAAAGTTGCGAAATTATTAGCAATATTTGTTTTATGAATATTGTTTTCGTTTTGTTTTTGTGTTTGTGTAGGAGTGGAGACAGCGAGAAGTCAGACAGTTCACATCGAAAGCATGTAAAAATAATCGATACACAAAAAAAAATTTAGACCGCAGGGGGAGGGTTAGAGGGAAAATTCAGCAGGTAAATAAAACAGAGTTTCCATGTTTTTTTTCAAAATAAGACAAAATGGCTCAAAAACTAAAATTCGGACCCCAAAAATAAGATTTTTCTAAAACTAATAGTAGCGTGAAGGAAACGCAATAAAAATATGAAAAATCGACTTAAAACAATATTTTATTAGCGGAAAAACCAGGGCTGCCAACTGAAAATTTTCAAAATCAGCATTTGGCTGACAAAAAATCAGCATTTTTAAAAATTTTATTCAAAATATGACAATTTTTGGTCAATTTTTATGAAAAAATAAGTTTTGGAAGGCCCGGCGGTGCCGATAGACGCCGCCGGAGGAAAAATAGAAATGTTGACCATTTTTAACAAAATTTTCACTGAAATTTAGAGCATTTTACACTCAAGAAAACGAAATAAAAACGCAATTTTTGGCTTACATTGGCAAAAATGCGGACACTTTGCTCAAATCGGATGCTTTTTTGCAAATTGACCAAAAATTGTTGTGCGAAATTTTGGAGTGTGACGAATTGCAAATCAGTGGAGAAATTTCAATTTGGAATGCGGTAATTTTAACAATTAAATTTAAAAACTAAATTTTATTAGTCATTTAATTATTTCCATTAAATTTTTTTAAAGGCACTCCGTTGGGCCGATGAAAAATGCCGTGAAAATGGCATTGATTGTTCAGCAGAGAATCGCCGTCAAATGCTTGGCCCGGCACTGTTCAAAATTCGCTTTCCGCTTTTGTCAAATGATGAATTTACGAAGAAAATTGGTAAAAAATAAGTCAAAATTTCAAACTCGTTCTCTGATGAGATGCCGTAAAAAATTCATTGTTTTTGTGGCGATTTTTAAAAATGTTTTTTAAAATTTATTTTTCAATAAGTTAATACATATTTACAGTTCCCTTCGGTGTTTTGTCAAAAGATGAAATTAAATGCTAATTAACAACGATGAGTAATAATCATTAATATTCGAATTGGCGCTGCTGCGTTCGTTCGGCAACTTTTCGAATTATCTCGCAAAAAAATGGGACGGAGAATTCGATTGGGACATTTTGTGATCATGTTTTTGACAAAAAATGCAAATGTTGGGGATTCCCTAATTTCGTTTCGTTTGCGGTAAGTGCCAATTCAAACAAATATTTTAATTTGACATTCGTGGACCAGCCAATATTGAAGTTCATTTATTTATTTGCCTGGTGTAAAGAAATCATAACAAAATAAATTAATTTCTAAAACATAACCAATTGACCACGCATAAACAAAAATTAAATTAGATGGTTTAAATTAAGGAATTGATGGACCTCATAAACAATTGAACAAAAAAAAAGATCCATCAATTGTCATAGATCGCATTTTGCATTATTTCTAAGATTTGTCCGGTACTAGTCCAGTTTTTTTACCCCATTTTTTGATCAAATTTTTTTTCAATTCTTTCTTTTTTGGTTTAAAAAGTCCTGAAAACAAATACCCGTGAGTTTTCAAGGTCGCCATTCACAAATATAGAATCCATTTAAAACAATCGGGATCTCGGGCCCAAATTCAATAGGCCAAAATAATTGTCATATTCGTGGTCAGCGACCTCAAAAACCCCCGAATATTTGTTTTCATAAACTTTTAATCCAAAAATGAGTTGAAAAATATGTTGACTAAAAAATGGGATACAAACTGACTGGAGTAGCATTTGTCCTTAATTCCGCCTTTCATCTTCATCTTTTTTTTAATTTGTCTGATTTTGATAATAAATAACAAAAAATGGCAGTTTTTAGTCAAAAATTGATAAAAGTGTCTATTTTTGGCGCAAAATTTTTATAGTTTCACATTACCCAATGGTATTTGAATATATTCAATTTTCGGCTCTGTTCCAGTTTACGCGTCCAATCAATATTTACGCGTCCAATGAGTGACCATCCTCACTTTTTTAAATCATAACTTTTTTATTACTTGGTAATCCAAAATTCTTGGTATTAATCGAAAGCTTAAAGTTTAGCGTATTTATTAATACAAGAAAAAAACAAATACTTACATATATTAAGAAAACATTTACAATGAGAAACCCGAAATTCATAACTTTTCGCATATATTCAAGCATAGTTTTTTGTCGGTTGCTTTTATTCCAGAATTTTGCTATACAAAAACTTCCCCAAATTTTAAGCTTTCGATTAGAGCACAATTTTCTCCCACTTTTTTTCTATCCAAAAATACAAAAATATCTTTGTTTATATTAATACGTTTAGGTAATTTATCGTACATTGCATCTATTTTTCAAAATATATTTGTTTACGTTTGCATTTTAGTCGGATCAATTTTTTTTTACCGATGGCAAAGCGATGAAAAAATGCATAAAAACAGGGGGGGAGGAGCACAACGAAACATTTGCATGTTTTTTTTTGCTACAAATTTCCTCAAAATAATCACAAAGCCCAACTGAACATAAAGTTTTGCTGATTTTGTGCCGTGGTTTTTATTTCTTACCAATTTTGAAATTGCCAATAATTTTACCGCATTTAAATAGATAATTAAACGAATGATGGAATTGCTTATCATGTCCAAACCGTTGGCTGAACGAATGAAGCATTTGTTGAGCGCGGGAGAGGACGCGGATGTTTATTTTTTGGTGGGGGACGGAGACGCAAAAGAGGCGAGTCTTCAAATTAAAAATTTAATTTATTAATTAAAAATTGGGTAATTTAGTGAATGGTAATTTTTGTTGTATTTTTTTAAATTTAATCCTCTTAAGCTTGTGCCAGCCCATAAGCTCATTTTGAAACACGCTTCCGACGTATTTGAGGCAATGTTCCGTTTTGATGCCAAAAAGGAAAAAGCGGAATTCGGTAAAAACATTACTGAATGACATTTACAATTTAATCTCTGCAAATTACCCTAATTAATTTTCAATATTCCTCCGCTAATTGCTCTAATTAAATTTTCAATTAGCCGCCGCTAATTACACTAATAATTTTCAATTAGCCTCTGCTGATTGTCCCGTTGAGATCCCCGACGTTGAACCAGCAGCGTTCAAAGTGATGTTGAACTTCATTTATACAGATGATTTGAGCGAACTGAACGGAGAAAATGCAATGGCTGTGCTTTACGCCGGTGGATTTAATTTTATGTGACAAAAATAAATAAATTATTTAATTAGCCAAAAAGTACAATGTCCCCTCTCTGGTCGGCTCATCTTCGCAAATTCCAATTTCCGAATTGCGCTAAAAAGGCAGAAAAATTTGCTAAAATGCAGAAAAATGCCAAAATAGTTGCCAAAAAATTGGAAAAACATGTCAATAAATGTGTGAGTTTTCCAGAATTGCCCGGATTCATGATCAGCTACCCTGAAAACCATTCGAAATACGCTTTCATGATTTTGGTAAGAATAATTTTTTTGAAAATATGTTCGGATGCGGGGCTAGGAAAATCCTATTAAATTTCATTCAATCACGAAATCCCGCAATTCTAAAAATGAGGGATATTCAAAAGGGATTTTATGTGGTTTGTTTTTGTTTAATCCCATTTTTTTAATCTAAGACATTTTCTTACATAGCACCTTCTTGCCACTTTGACAGTTATTTTTAATGAAAATTTCCGATTTTTTGCAATTTGACGATAAAAAAAGATGAATAATTAATAGGGCTTCCTTTTTTAGGCAAATGCCTAAAACTTTGCGCACTAAATACGCAAAGATAAGCACGAAAAACGCGTTTCACACCCCTAAGAAATGACCCAAAAAAAATTTCAGAAAATATACCCTTAAGAATTAAAAAAATTTTCAAAAAAATGATCCCAAAATTTAATATATTTTTTTCTTAATAAAAATTTTTGGTTTAAAATTTTGTCCTTATTTAATAATTTCATTTGCAATTGAAATATTTAAGTTTTTACTTGTTTTAATACCAAAAAAGCGTTAATAAAAATTTTTTTGCCTATTTTAAGGTTTTTGTGCCTATTTAATGCCTATTTTACGATTTTTTTATGCCTTTTTAGGTGCCTATTTTACGATTTTTTATGCCTTTTTAGGTGCCTATTTTGCGATTTTTTGTGCCTAAAAAAGGAAGCCCTAATAATTAATGATTGCTGTTTATTTGTTAGTTTATAAAAATGAAGTTTTTTTGAATAAAAAAAATTCTTCGTATTTCAGAGTTCCCAAGTGTCCTTTTTTCTAAGATTTGTCCTTTATTTGGCACGACCTCCTTATTTTGTGCTTATTCTTGGATTTGAAAATAAAATTACAAAAACGAATAACTGTTTTGAATTATATATGTATCATTTTTATGGAAGCAAATATTTGAATTAATTCGATTTTGAAAAAAAAATTGCGTTTTTATTTCGTTTTCTTGAGTGTAAAATGCTCTAAATTTCAGTGAAAATTTTGTTAAAAATGGTCAACATTTCTATTTTTCCTCCGGCGGCGTCTATCGGCACCGCCGGGCCTTCCAAAACTTATTTTTTCATAAAAATTGACCAAAAATTGTCATATTTTGAATAAAATTTTTCAAAATGCTGATTTTTTGTCGGCAAATGCTGATTTTGAAAATTTTCAGTTGGCAGCCCTGGTTTTTCCGCTAATAAAATATTGTTTTAAGTCGATTTTTCATATTTTTATTGCGTTTCCTTCACGCTACTATTAGTTTTAGAAAAATCTTATTTTTGGGGTCCGAATTTTAGTTTTTGAGCCATTTTGTCTTATTTTGAAAAAAAACATGGAAACTCTGTTTTATTTACCTGCTGAATTTTCCCTCTAACCCTCCCCCTGCGGTCTAAATTTTTTTTTGTGTATCGATTATTTTTACATGCTTTCGATGTGAACTGTCTGACTTCTCGCTGTCTCCACTCCTACACAAACACAAAAACAAAACGAAAACAATATTCATAAAACAAATATTGCTAATAATTTCGCAACTTTAAAAAAAATCATTGTTTTGTTTTTCATTTTTTTGACCGGCACCACCGGGGAAAAAAACTCATAAAAATAGAGGGAAAAATTGGCATAGATCCATAAATTTGGCAAATACCTTTTTAAACAATATGGAAGTTTCAGCAAATTTTTGGCCAACGATTTTTCAAAATTTGAAAAGGCTTTCAAAAAATATCAAAAATTATGGTAAAACTAAAATTCGTTTTTTTTTAAATTTTTATTTTTATCCCTTTTATAAATGCGCCTCATTTCACAGCTAATTACCTAAGTCAAAAATTTTGTTAAATTTCTGAGTGCAATTTTTTTTATATAAAATGCCATCGTCGGTGGAACTGATGAAGCATTTGTTGAGCACGGGTGAGCATTCGGATGTGCACTTTTTGGTGGGGGACGGAGACGCAAAAGAGGCGAGTTTAATTAAAAATAAAAATTTTATTTTATTTTTCAATTGCAATTTCATTAATTATCCACGTTTTTTAAAGGTTTTTGCCAGCACATCAGCTTATTTTGAAGAGCGCTTCCGATGTTTTTGAGGCAATGTTCCGTTTTGACGCCAAAAAAGAAAGACCGGAAAATGGTAAAAAAATAATAATTTTAAGGGAAAATACCAATTATGCTATTTGTTCTTCATTTTGTCTCTGCTAATTTCCCTAATTAATTTAACAATTAGTTTCTGGTAATTGTCCTGATGTTGTGGAGATACCTGACATTGAAGCAGCAGCATTCAAGGTGATGTTGAGCTTCATTTACACGGATGATTTAAGTGATTTGAATGGAGACAATGCAATGGCAGTGCTTTACTGCCGGTTGATTTATTTTTAAATTTAATTTATTAATTGTTGAATTCCCTAATTAGCCAAAACATCAAATGTTTGCGTTACATTTGTCAAAATGCGGCCCAATTGTTCGAATCAGATGACTTTTTGCAAATTGATCAGAAAATATTGTGCAATCTTCTCGAGAGTGATCGTTTATTGCTCAGCGATGAATTTGAAATTTGGAAAATTGTAATTTCGATTTAATTTATAAATTACATTTTAATTTTCGTTTTTTAATTTAAAGGCACTCCGTTGGGCCGATGAAAAATGTCGTCAGAATGGCATTGAATGCTCCTCGGGAAATCGTCGTTCAGTGCTTGGTCAGGCACTGTTTAAAATTCGTTTTCCAAATACCCATGAGGATGATTTTGCCAAATGCGTCGGTAAAAGTTTTGAAATCGAAAATTTGATAATTAGAGAAAAAACGGTAAGTAGAATTTGTTTTGGTTGATATGAAATTTTACCTTTAATGCTTGAATTTCATACATGGACAAGGAGGGGGGTCAGAATTTTTTCAAATTTATGTGAAATTGGCCGAAAAAAACTGATGCCTACAGAATAATCGAAAGGGACAATTTCGATGGAAATTGAAAAAGTGTCGGAATTTGCGCGAGAAGTCTTTGGTAGTGAACGTAAAAGTGAAACTGTGCACATCAAAGGATTGCCATGGAAAATATGGGCAAAAATAGAAAAGAATGATGAAAGCACTGATAATGAGAAATGGTTGGGCATTTACCTTTTGTGTGACGCGCCAAAAAAAGGTGCAAAATTAAATGCTAATCAATAATAATAGTAATTAATTTGCATTGAGTAGAAAATTGGAGTTGCGAATGTTCGGCAATCATTCGAATTGTGTCGCAAAAGAGCGGAGTGACTGATATCAAGAGGGAATTCAGCGAAGAAAGTACTTTCAACAACGAATCACAATCCTGGGGATATGCCAATTTCATTTCATTTGTGGTGAGTGACAATTAACTCTCCTTTTGACCCAATTATGAACAATTAAGGAACTGATGAATCCGAGCAAAGGCTTTTACGACAAAAACGAGGACAAAGTGACATTGGCCATTGATGTCAGTGTGAAATAAGCATAAATTGAGGACAATTCATAAATACCCAATATGATCTGGCAAAAATCTCGTCATTGAATTATCATCCTATGGACATTTTTTATCATATTTCTTAACTGTTTACATTTTTTTTTTGATTTTATAAAAAATGGATTGGCTTAAATTATAGATTAAATGTTGTATCAGCGCAATTGAAAATGCAAAAAGACTTGTCGGCAAATTGCATTTATGTAAAATTCTCTTAAATTCACTATTAATTATTTCTCTTCCACCTCCAAGTCGAAAAGATGAGCCTGGGCATAAGCAAGAAAACATTGCGTAATTCGGAGAAGTGAATTTGCAAAGATGGAAGGACCAAATCAGGGATATTATCGGCTAATTAGAAATTTATTATTATTTTTATATAATTTTTCAAAATAAATCCACCGGCGTAAAGCAATGCCATT
>CP049708.1:17744271-17765903 GCA_004148225.2 Heterodera glycines | reverse complement strand
AAAGGCGTTACAGGGATTCAAGCCAAAATTTTGATATTTGCATAAATGCGTACTTCATTCATAGCTTGATTAAAATTATACAGATTTCGCAAGAACCTAATTTAAAAAATAAAATATTATCTTTGACAAACAGCAGAAAGTTTTGGGCAAACGATGTCGGGCTTTTATTTTTAATATGGACCTATTCCATTAGAATTTTCCGTAGAGATTGTTTTATTATGTTCTTCACTTCTTCTAGAGTAATTATTACGCCCACAATAACTGAACATTTTCACCAATGTTGCAAAATATTTACGTGATAATTTCATTGGCTTTGCTATTAAAAGGAAAAACTGAAACTGTTTAATTTTTGGCCAGTAATTATAAAACAAAATTCTTGAAGAGAAAATGCATTCAAGAAAGGCGTTACAGGGATTCAAGCCAAAATTTTGATATTTGCATAAATGCGTACTTCATTCATAGCTTGATTAAAATTATACAGATTTCGCAAGACCTAATTTAAAAAATAAAATATTATCTTTGACAAACAGCAGAAAGTTTTGGGCAAACGATGTCGGGCTTTTATTTTTAATATGGACCTATTCCATTAGAATTTTCCGTAGAGATTGTTTTATTATGTTCTTCACTTCTTCTAGAGTAATTATTACGCCCACAATAACTGAACATTTTCACCAATGTTGCAAAATATTTACGTGATAATTTCATTGGCTTTGCTATTAAAAGGAAAAACTGAAACTGTTTAATTTTTGGCCAGTAATTATAAAACAAAATTCTTGAAGAGAAAATGCATTCAAGAAAGGCGTTACAGGGATTCAAGCCAAAATTTTGATATTTGCATAAATGCGTACTTCATTCATAGCTTGATTAAAATTATACAGATTTCGCAAGAACTAATTTAAAAAATAAAATATTATCTTTGACAAACAGCAGAAAGTTTTGGGCAAACGATGTCGGGCTTTTATTTTTAATATGGACCTATTCCATTAGAATTTTCCGTAGAGATTGTTTTATTATGTTCTTCACTTCTTCTAGAGTAATTATTACGCCCACAATAACTGAACATTTTCACCAATGTTGCAAAATATTTACGTGATAATTTCATTTGCTTTGCTATTAAAAGGAAAAACTGAAACTGTTTAATTTTTGGCCAGTAATTATAAAACAAAATTCTTGAAGAGAAAATGCATTCAAAAAAGGCGTTACAGGGATTCAAGCCAAAATTTTGATATTTGCATAAATGCGTACTTCATTCATAGCTTGATTAAAATTATACAGATTTCGCAAGAACCTAATTTAAAAAATAAAATATTATCTTTGACAAACAGCAGAAAGTTTTGGGCAAACGATGTCGGGCTTTTATTTTTAATATGGACCTATTCCATTAGAATTTTCCGTAGAGATTGTTTTATTATGTTCTTCACTTCTTCTAGAGTAATTATTACGCCCACAATAACTGAACATTTTCACCAATGTTGCAAAATATTTACGTGATAATTTCATTGGCTTTGCTATTAAAAGGAAAAACTGAAACTGTTTAATTTTTGGCCAGTAATTATAAAACAAAATTCTTGAAGAGAAAATGCATTCAAGAAAGGCGTTACAGGGATTCAAGCCAAAATTTTGATATTTGCATAAATGCGTACTTCATTCATAGCTTGATTAAAATTATACAGATTTCGCAAGAACTAATTTAAAAAAATAAAATATTATCTTTGACAAACAGCAGAAAGTTTTGGGCAAACGATGTCGGGCTTTTATTTTTAATATGGACCTATTCCATTAGAATTTTCCGTAGAGATTGTTTTATTATGTTCTTCACTTCTTCTAGAGTAATTATTACGCCCACAATAACTGAACATTTTCACCAATGTTGCAAAATATTTACGTGATAATTTCATTGGCTTTGCTATTAAAAGGAAAAACTGAAACTGTTTAATTTTTGGCCAGTAATTATAAAACAAAATTCTTGAAGAGAAAATGCATTCAAGAAAGGCGTTACAGGGATTCAAGCCAAAATTTTGATATTTGCATAAATGCGTACTTCATTCATAGCTTGATTAAAATTATACAGATTTCGCAAGAACTAATTTAAAAAATAAAATATTATCTTTGACAAACAGCAGAAAGTTTTGGGCAAACGATGTCGGGCTTTTATTTTTAATATGGACCTATTCCATTAGAATTTTCCGTAGAGATTGTTTTATTATGTTCTTCACTTCTTCTAGAGTAATTATTACGCCCACAATAACTGAACATTTTCACCAATGTTGCAAAATATTTACGTGATAATTTCATTGGCTTTGCTATTAAAAGGAAAAACTGAAACTGTTTAATTTTTGGCCAGTAATTATAAAACAAAATTCTTGAAGAGAAAATGCATTCAAGAAAGGCGTTACAGGGATTCAAGCCAAAATTTTGATATTTGCATAAATGCGTACTTCATTCATAGCTTGATTAAAATTATACAGATTTCGCAAGACCTAATTTAAAAAATAAAATATTATCTTTGACAAACAGCAGAAAGTTTTGGGCAAACGATGTCGGGCTTTTATTTTTAATATGGACCTATTCCATTAGAATTTTCCGTAGAGATTGTTTTATTATGTTCTTCACTTCTTCTAGAGTAATTATTACGCCCACAATAACTGAACATTTTCACCAATGTTGCAAAATATTTACGTGATAATTTCATTGGCTTTGCTATTAAAAGGAAAAACTGAAACTGTTTAATTTTTGGCCAGTAATTATAAAACAAAATTCTTGAAGAGAAAATGCATTCAAGAAAGGCGTTACAGGGATTCAAGCCAAAATTTTGATATTTGCATAAATGCGTACTTCATTCATAGCTTGATTAAAATTATACAGATTTCGCAAGAACTAATTTAAAAAATAAAATATTATCTTTGACAAACAGCAGAAAGTTTTGGGCAAACGATGTCGGGCTTTTATTTTTAATATGGACCTATTCCATTAGAATTTTCCGTAGAGATTGTTTTATTATGTTCTTCACTTCTTCTAGAGTAATTATTACGCCCACAATAACTGAACATTTTCACCAATGTTGCAAAATATTTACGTGATAATTTCATTGGCTTTGCTATTAAAAGGAAAAACTGAAACTGTTTAATTTTTGGCCAGTAATTATAAAACAAAATTCTTGAAGAGAAAATGCATTCAAGAAAGGCGTTACAGGGATTCAAGCCAAAATTTTGATATTTGCATAAATGCGTACTTCATTCATAGCTTGATTAAAATTATACAGATTTCGCAAGACCTAATTTAAAAAATAAAATATTATCTTTGACAAACAGCAGAAAGTTTTGGGCAAACGATGTCGGGCTTTTATTTTTAATATGGACCTATTCCATTAGAATTTTCCGTAGAGATTGTTTTATTATGTTCTTCACTTCTTCTAGAGTAATTATTACGCCCACAATAACTGAACATTTTCACCAATGTTGCAAAATATTTACGTGATAATTTCATTGGCTTTGCTATTAAAAGGAAAAACTGAAACTGTTTAATTTTTGGCCAGTAATTATAAAACAAAATTCTTGAAGAGAAAATGCATTCAAGAAAGGCGTTACAGGGATTCAAGCCAAAATTTTGATATTTGCATAAATGCGTACTTCATTCATAGCTTGATTAAAATTATACAGATTTCGCAAGAACTAATTTAAAAAATAAAATATTATCTTTGACAAACAGCAGAAAGTTTTGGGCAAACGATGTCGGGCTTTTATTTTTAATATGGACCTATTCCATTAGAATTTTCCGTAGAGATTGTTTTATTATTAGGGCTAGGATTTTTATGTGCTAAAAATCCTGAAATATGTAATAAAATATGTGCTAAAAAATGCTGAAATATGTGCTAAAAACCCCCAAAAATGCCAAAATATGTGCTAAAATATGTGTTAAAAATTGAAAAAATAAGTGTGTTTTTGCATAAAATTCCCAAAAATCTCATTCTTTATCATTTTTAGCCCATACAACGCAAATCAAATACATTTCGAAGTGTTTGGGGTAAAATTGTCTTTTTTTGATAAATCATTTCTATAAATTGAAAGTTCCAGCAGAGAACTTCGAAATCCAATGACGAATTAATGAATTCGAGATTTCATTAGTTTCTACAATCGAAGAAAAAATTTTTTAATTTGAAAATTATGTTAATAATTAGGAAAAAAGTCGATTTTTAGGGGTGTATTTTTCAATTTTCTTGTATTTTTATTGCAATTTTTCTCAAAAATGCCAAAATATGTGCAAAATATGTGCCAACCCCAAAATATGTGCTAACATATTTTATGTGCCAAAACGCCAAAATATGTGTTTTTATGTTTTTTATAAGTCGCTCTAAACCAAAAATTGTTCGGAGAAAATGCTATTTTTGGGCTTCTCTCGTCATAACTAAGCGCAAAAAAAAATATGTTAAAACATAAACAATCCTAGCCCTATTTTATTATGTTCTTCACTTCTTCTAGAGTAATTATTACGCCCACAATAACTGAACATTTTCACCAATGTTGCAAAATATTTACGTGATAATTTCATTGGCTTTGCTATTAAAAGGAAAAACTGAAACTGTTTAATTTTTGGCCAGTAATTATAAAACAAAATTCTTGAAGAGAAAATGCATTCAAGAAAGGCGTTACAGGGATTCAAGCCAAAATTTTGATATTTGCATAAATGCGTACTTCATTCATAGCTTGATTAAAATTATACAGATTTCGCAACAACTAATTTAAAAAATAAAATATTATCTTTGACAAACAGCAGAAAGTTTTGGGCAAACGATGTCGGGCTTTTATTTTTAATATGGACCTATTCCATTAGAATTTTCCGTAGAGATTGTTTTATTATGTTCTCACTTCTTCTAGAGTAATTATTACGCCCACAATAACTGAACATTTTCACCAATGTTGCAAAATATTTACGTGATAATTTCATTGGCTTTGCTATTAAAAGGAAAAACTGAAACTGTTTAATTTTTGGCCAGTAATTATAAAACAAAATTCTTGAAGAGAAAATGCATTCAAGAAAGGCGTTACAGGGATTCAAGCCAAAATTTTGATATTTGCATAAATGCGTACTTCATTCATAGCTTGATTAAAATTATACAGATTTCGCAAGAACTAATTTAAAAAATAAAATATTATCTTTGACAAACAGCAGAAAGTTTGGGCAAACGGTGTCGGGCTTTTATTTTTAATATGGACCTATTCCATTAGAATTTTCCGTAGAGATTGTTTTATTATGTTCTTCACTTCTTCTAGAGTAATTATTACGCCCACAATAACTGAACATTTTCACCAATGTTGCAAAATATTTACGTGATAATTTCATTGGCTTTGCTATTAAAAGGAAAAACTGAAACTGTTTAATTTTTGGCCAGTAATTATAAAACAAAATTCTTGAAGAGAAAATGCATTCAAGAAAGGCGTTACAGGGATTCAAGCCAAAATTTTGATATTTGCATAAATGCGTACTTCATTCATAGCTTGATTAAAATTATACAGATTTCGCAAGAACTAATTTAAAAAATAAAATATTATCTTTGACAAACAGCAGAAAGTTTTGGGCAAACGATGTCGGGCTTTTATTTTTAATATGGACCTATTCCATTAGAATTTTCCGTAGAGATTGTTTTATTATGTTCTTCACTTCTTCTAGAGTAATTATTACGCCCACAATAACTGAACATTTTCACCAATGTTGCAAAATATTTACGTGATAATTTCATTGGCTTTGCTATTAAAAGGAAAAACTGAAACTGTTTAATTTTTGGCCAGTAATTATAAAACAAAATTCTTGAAGAGAAAATGCATTCAAGAAAGGCGTTACAGGGATTCAAGCCAAAATTTTGATATTTGCATAAATGCGTACTTCATTCATAGCTTGATTAAAATTATACAGATTTCGCAAGAACTAATTTAAAAAATAAAATATTATCTTTGACAAACAGCAGAAAGTTTTGGGCAAACGATGTCGGGCTTTTATTTTTAATATGGACCTATTCCATTAGAATTTTCCGTAGAGATTGTTTTATTATGTTCTTCACTTCTTCTAGAGTAATTATTACGCCCACAATAACTGAACATTTTCACCAATGTTGCAAAATATTTACGTGATAATTTCATTGGCTTTGCTATTAAAAGGAAAAACTGAAACTGTTTAATTTTTGGCCAGTAATTATAAAACAAAATTCTTGAAGAGAAAATGCATTCAAGAAAGGCGTTACAGGGATTCAAGCCAAAATTTTGATATTTGCATAAATGCGTACTTCATTCATAGCTTGATTAAAATTATACAGATTTCGCAAGAACTAATTTAAAAAATAAAATATTATCTTTGACAAACAGCAGAAAGTTTTGGGCAAACGATGTCGGGCTTTTATTTTTAATATGGACCTATTCCATTAGAATTTTCCGTAGAGATTGTTTTATTATGTTCTTCACTTCTTCTAGAGTAATTATTACGCCCACAATAACTGAACATTTTCACCAATGTTGCAAAATATTTACGTGATAATTTCATTGGCTTTGCTATTAAAAGGAAAAACTGAAACTGTTTAATTTTTGGCCAGTAATTATAAAACAAAATTCTTGAAGAGAAAATGCATTCAAGAAAGGCGTTACAGGGATTCAAGCCAAAATTTTGATATTTGCATAAATGCGTACTTCATTCATAGCTTGATTAAAATTATACAGATTTCGCAAGAACTAATTTAAAAAATAAAATATTATCTTTGACAAACAGCAGAAAGTTTTGGGCAAACGATGTCGGGCTTTTATTTTTAATATGGACCTATTCCATTAGAATTTTCCGTAGAGATTGTTTTATTATGTTCTTCACTTCTTCTAGAGTAATTATTACGCCCACAATAACTGAACATTTTCACCAATGTTGCAAAATATTTACGTGATAATTTCATTGGCTTTGCTATTAAAAGGAAAAACTGAAACTGTTTAATTTTTGGCCAGTAATTATAAAACAAATTCTTGAAGAGAAAATGCATTCAAGAAAGGCGTTACAGGGATTCAAGCCAAAATTTTGATATTTGCATAAATGCGTACTTCATTCATAGCTTGATTAAAATTATACAGATTTCGCAAGACCTAATTTAAAAAATAAAATATTATCTTTGACAAACAGCAGAAAGTTTTGGGCAAACGATGTCGGGCTTTTATTTTTAATATGGACCTATTCCATTAGAATTTTCCGTAGAGATTGTTTTATTATGTTCTTCACTTCTTCTAGAGTAATTATTACGCCCACAATAACTGAACATTTTCACCAATGTTGCAAAATATTTACGTGATAATTTCATTGGCTTTGCTATTAAAAGGAAAAACTGAAACTGTTTAATTTTTGGCCAGTAATTATAAAACAAAATTCTTGAAGAGAAAATGCATTCAAGAAAGGCGTTACAGGGATTCAAGCCAAAATTTTGATATTTGCATAAATGCGTACTTCATTCATAGCTTGATTAAAATTATACAGATTTCGCAAGAACTAATTTAAAAAATAAAATATTATCTTTGACAAACAGCAGAAAGTTTTGGGCAAACGATGTCGGGCTTTTATTTTTAATATGGACCTATTCCATTAGAATTTTCCGTAGAGATTGTTTTATTATGTTCTTCACTTCTTCTAGAGTAATTATTACGCCCACAATAACTGAACATTTTCACCAATGTTGCAAAATATTTACGTGATAATTTCATTGGCTTTGCTATTAAAAGGAAAAACTGAAACTGTTTAATTTTTGGCCAGTAATTATAAAACAAAATTCTTGAAGAGAAAATGCATTCAAGAAAGGCGTTACAGGGATTCAAGCCAAAATTTTGATATTTGCATAAATGCGTACTTCATTCATAGCTTGATTAAAATTATACAGATTTCGCAAGAACTAATTTAAAAAATAAAATATTATCTTTGACAAACAGCAGAAAGTTTTGGGCAAACGATGTCGGGCTTTTATTTTTAATATGGACCTATTCCATTAGAATTTTCCGTAGAGATTGTTTTATTATGTTCTTCACTTCTTCTAGAGTAATTATTACGCCCACAATAACTGAACATTTTCACCAATGTTGCAAAATATTTACGTGATAATTTCATTGGCTTTGCTATTAAAAGGAAAAACTGAAACTGTTTAATTTTTGGCCAGTAATTATAAAACAAAATTCTTGAAGAGAAAATGCATTCAAGAACGGCGTTACAGGGATTCAAGCCAAAATTTTGATATTTGCATAAATGCGTACTTCATTCATTTAAATAACGGGCGCGAAGCGCCCGTCCAAGGCCAACAAAATTTGAAAAACGGGCGCGAAGCGCCCGTATGAGTTCAACAAATTAAAAACGGGCGCGAAGCGCCCGTTATTGTAGAGTTTTAAAAGCTCGATTTTTCCATTTCGTAAATAATTTTTAAAAAGAGGCTTAAATTAGGTCTTGCGAAATCTGTATAATTTTAATCAAGCTATGAATGAAGTACGCATTTATGCAAATATCAAAATTTTGGCTTGAATCCCTGTAACGCCTTTCTTGAATGCATTTTCTCTTCAAGAATTTTGTTTTATAATTACTGGCCAAAAATTAAACAGTTTCAGTTTTTCCTTTTAATAGCAAAGCCAATGAAATTATCACGTAAATATTTTGCAACATTGGTGAAAATGTTCAGTTATTGTGGGCGTAATAATTACTCTAGAAGAAGTGAAGAACATAATAAAACAATCTCTACGGAAAATTCTAATGGAATAGGTCCATATTAAAAATAAAAGCCCGACATCGTTTGCCCAAAACTTTCTGCTGTTTGTCAAAGATAATATTTTATTTTTTAAATTAGTTCTTGCGAAATCTGTATAATTTTAATCAAGCTATGAATGAAGTACGCATTTATGCAAATATCAAAATTTTGGCTTGAATCCCTGTAACGCCTTTCTTGAATGCATTTTCTCTTCAAGAATTTTGTTTTATAATTACTGGCCAAAAATTAAACAGTTTCAGTTTTTCCTTTTAATAGCAAAGCCAATGAAATTATCACGTAAATATTTTGCAACATTGGTGAAAATGTTCAGTTATTGTGGGCATAATAATTACTCTAGAAGAAGTGAAGAACATAATAAAACAATCTCTACGGAAAATTCTAATGGAATAGGTCCATATTAAAAATAAAAGCCCGACATCGTTTGCCAAAAACTTTCTGCTGTTTGTCAAAGATAATATTTTATTTTTTAAATTATTCTTGCGAAATCTGTATAATTTTAGTCAAGCTATGAATGAAGTACGCATTTATGCAAATATCAAAATTTTGGCTTGAATCCCTGTAACGCCTTTCTTGAATGCATTTTCTCTTCAAGAATTTTGTTTTATAATTACTGGCCAAAAATTAAACAGTTTCAGTTTTTCCTTTTAATAGCAAAGCCAATGAAATTATCACGTAAATATTTTGCAACATTGGTGAAAATGTTCAGTTATTGTGGGCGTAATAATTACTCTAGAAGAAGTGAAGAACATAATAAAACAATCTCTACGGAAAATTCTAATGGAATAGGTCCATATTAAAAATAAAAGCCCGACATCGTTTGCCCAAAACTTTCTGCTGTTTGTCAAAGATAATATTTTATTTTTTAAATTAGTTCGTGCGAAATCTGTATAATTTTAATCAAGCTATGAATGAAGTACGCATTTATGCAAATATCAAAATTTTGGCTTGAATCCCTGTAACGCCTTTCTTGAATGCATTTTCTCTTCAAGAATTTTGTTTTATAATTACTGGCCAAAAATTAAACAGTTTCAGTTTTTCCTTTTAATAGCAAAGCCAATGAAATTATCACGTAAATATTTTGCAACATTGGTGAAAATGTTCAGTTATTGTGGGCGTAATAATTACTCTAGAAGAAGTGAAGAACATAATAAAACAATCTCTACGGAAAATTCTAATGGAATAGGTCCATATTAAAAATAAAAGCCCGACACCGTTTGCCCAAAACTTTCTGCTGTTTGTCAAAGATAATATTTTATTTTTTAAATTAGGTCTTGCGAAATCTGTATAATTTTAATCAAGCTATGAATGAAGTACCCATTTATGCAAATATCAAAATTTTGGCTTGAATCCCTGTAACGCCTTTCTTGAATGCATTTTCTCTTCAAGAATTTTGTTTTATAATTACTGGCCAAAAATTAAACAGTTTCAGTTTTTCCTTTTAATAGCAAAGCCAATGAAATTATCACGTAAATATTTTGCAACATTGGTGAAAATGTTCAGTTATTGTGGGCGTAATAATTACTCTAGAAGAAGTGAAGAACATAATAAAACAATCTCTACGGAAAATTCTAATGGAATAGGTCCATATTAAAAATAAAAGCCCGACATCGTTTGCCCAAAACTTTCTGCTGTTTGTCAAAGATAATATTTTATTTTTTAAATTAGTTCTTGCGAAATCTGTATAATTTTAATCAAGCTATGAATGAAGTACGCATTTATGCAAATATCAAAATTTTGGCTTGAATCCCTGTAACGCCTTTCTTGAATGCATTTTCTCTTCAAGAATTTTGTTTTATAATTACTGGCCAAAAATTAAACAGTTTCAGTTTTTCCTTTTAATAGCAAAGCCAATGAAATTATCACGTAAATATTTTGCAACATTGGTGAAAATGTTCAGTTATTGTGGGCGTAATAATTACTCTAGAAGAAGTGAAGAACATAATAAAACAATCTCTACGGAAAATTCTAATGGAATAGGTCCATATTAAAAATAAAAGCCCGACATCGTTTGCCCAAAACTTTCTGCTGTTTGTCAAAGATAATATTTTATTTTTTAAATTAGTTCTTGCGAAATCTGTATAATTTTAATTAAGCTATGAATGAAGTACGCATTTATGCAAATATCAAAATTTTGGCTTGAATCCCTGTAACGCCTTTCTTGAATGCATTTTCTCTTCAAGAATTTTGTTTTATAATTACTGGCCAAAAATTAAACAGTTTCAGTTTTTCCTTTTAATAGCAAAGCCAATGAAATTATCACGTAAATATTTTGCAACATTGGTGAAAATGTTCAGTTATTGTGGGCGTAATAATACTCTAGAAGAAGTGAAGAACATAATAAAACAATCTCTACGGAAAATCTAATGGAATAGGTCCATATTAAAAATAAAAGCCCGACATCGTTTGCCCAAAACTTTCTGTTTTTCCTTTTAATAGCAAAGCCAATGAAATTATCACGTAAATATTTTGCAACATTGGTGAAAATGTTCAGTTATTGTGGGCGTAATAATTACTCTAGAAGAAGTGAAGAACATAATAAAACAATCTCTACGGAAAATTCTAATGGAATAGGTCCATATTAAAAATAAAAGCCCGACACCGTTTGCCCAAAACTTTCTGCTGTTTGTCAAAGATAATATTTTATTTTTTAAATTAGTTCTTGCGAAATCTGTATAATTTTAATCAAGCTATGAATGAAGTACGCATTTATGCAAATATCAAAATTTTGGCTTGAATCCCTGTAACGCCTTTCTTGAATGCATTTTCTCTTCAAGAATTTTGTTTTATAATTACTGGCCAAAAATTAAAGTTTCAGTTTTTCCTTTTAATAGCAAAGCCAATGAAATTATCACGTAAATATTTTGCAACATTGGTGAAAATGTTCAGTTATTGTGGCGTAATAATTACTCAAGAAGAAGTGAAGAACATAATAAAACAATCTCTACGGAAAATTCTAATGGAATAGGTCCATATTAAAAATAAAAGCCCGACATCGTTTGCCCAAAACTTTCTGCTGTTTGTCAAAGATAATATTTTATTTTTTAAATTAGTTCGTGCGAAATCTGTATAATTTTAATCAAGCTATGAATGAAGTACGCATTTATGCAAATATCAAAATTTTGGCTTGAATCCCTGTAACGCCTTTCTTGAATGCATTTTCTCTTCAAGAATTTTGTTTTATAATTACTGGCCAAAAATTAAACAGTTTCAGTTTTTCCTTTTAATAGCAAAGCCAATGAAATTATCACGTAAATATTTTGCAACATTGGTGAAAATGTTCAGTTATTGTGGGCGTAATAATTACTCTAGAAGAAGTGAAGAACATAATAAAACAATCTCTACGGAAAATTCTAATGGAATAGGTCCATATTAAAATAAAAGCTTTTTTAAAAATTCAAAAAAAAATCTCCAACCAATTCGATCAATTTGAATCGCTTCAACAGTCTAGGTAGCGAAGCTCCGAAAGCGCGAAGCGCTTTTTCCCAGCTAAATAGCCGACGGTTCACGCACACCGCTAGTTTTTGTTTTATAATTACTGGCCAAAAATTAAACAGTTTCAGTTTTTCCTTTTAATAGCAAAGCCAATGAAATTATCACGTAAATATTTTGCAACATTGGTGAAAATGTTCAGTTATTGTGGGCGTAATAATTATCAAGAAGAAGTGAAGAACATAATAAAACAATCTCTACGGAAAATTCTAATGGAATAGGTCCATATTAAAAATAAAGCCCGACATCGTTTGCCCAAAACTTTCTGCTGTTTGTCAAAGATAATATTTTATTTTTTAAATTAGTTCTTGCGAAATCTGTATAATTTTAATCAAGCTATGAATGAAGTACGCATTTATTCAAATATCAAAATTTTGGCTTGAATCCCTGTAACGACTTTCTTGAATGCATTTTCTCTTCAAGAATTTTGTTTTATAATTACTGGCCAAAAATTAAACAGTTTCAGTTTTTCCTTTTAATAGCAAAGCCAATGAAATTATCACGTAAATATTTTGCAACATTGGTGAAAATGTTCAGTTATTGTGGGCGTAATAATTACTCTAGAAGAAGTGAAGAACATAATAAACAATCTCTACGGAAAATTCTAATGGAATAGGTCCATATTAAAAATAAAAGCTTTTTTAAAAATTCAAAAAAAAAATCTCCAACCAATTCGATCAATTTGAATCGCTTCACAGTCTAGGTAGCGAAGCTCCGAAAGCGCGAAGCGCTTTTCCCAGCTAAATAGCCGACGGTTCACGCACCACGCTAGTTTTGTTTTATAATTACTGGCCAAAAATTAAACAGTTTCAGTTTTTCCTTTTAATAGCAAAGCCAATGAAATTATCACGTAAATATTTTGCAACATTGGTGAAAATGTTCAGTTATTGTGGGCGTAATAATTACTCAAGAAGAAGTGAAGAACATAATAAAACAATCTCTACGGAAAATTCTAATGGAATAGGTCCATATTAAAAATAAAAGCCCGACATCGTTTGCCCAAAACTTTCTGCTGTTTGTCAAAGATAATATTTTATTTTTTAAATTAGTTCGTGCGAAATCTGTATAATTTTAATCAAGCTATGAATGAAGTACGCATTTATGCAAAATCAAAATTTTGGCTTGAATCCCTGTAACGCCTTTCTTGAATGCATTTTCTCTTCAAGAATTTTGTTTTATAATTACTGGCCAAAAATTAAACAGTTTCAGTTTTTCCTTTTAATAGCAAAGCCAATGAAATTATCACGTAAATATTTTGCAACATTGGTGAAAATGTTCAGTTATTGTGGGCGTAATAATTACTCTAGAAGAAGTGAAGAACATAATAAAACAATCTCTACGGAAAATTCTAATGGAATAGGTCCATATTAAAAATAAAAGCTTTTTTAAAAATTCAAAAAAAAATCTCCAACCAATTCGATCAATTTGAATCGCTTCACAGTCTAGGTAGCGAAGCTCCGAAAGCGCGAAGCGCTTTTTCCCAGCTAAATAGCCGACGGTTCACGCACCCGCTAGTTTTGTTTTATAATTACGGGCCAAAAATTAAACAGTTTCAGTTTTTCCTTTTAATAGCAAAGCCAATGAAATTATCACGTAAATATTTTGCAACATTGGTGAAAATGTTCAGTTATTGTGGGCGTAATAATTACTCAAGAAGAAGTGAAGAACATAATAAAACAATCTCTACGGAAAATTCTAATGGAATAGGTCCATATTAAAAATAAAAGCCCGACATCGTTTGCCCAAAACTTTCTGCTGTTTGTCAAAGATAATATTTTATTTTTTAAATTAGTTCGTGCGAAATCTGTATAATTTTAATCAAGCTATGAATGAAGTACGCATTTATGCAAATATCAAAATTTTGGCTTGAATCCCTGTAACGCCTTTCTTGAATGCATTTTCTCTTCAAGAATTTTGTTTTATAATTACTGGCCAAAAATTAAACAGTTTGAGTTTTTCCTTTTAATAGCAAAGCCAATGAAATTATCACGTAAATATTTTGCAACATTGGTGAAAATGTTCAGTTATTGTGGGCGTAATAATTACTCTAGAAGAAGTGAAGAACATAATAAAACAATCTCTACGGAAAATTCTAATGGAATAGGTCCATATTAAAAATAAAAGCCCGACACCGTTTGCCCAAAACTTTCTGCTGTTTGTCAAAGATAATATTTTATTTTTAAAATTAGGTCATGCGAAATCTGTATAATTTTAATCAAGCTATGAATGAAGTACGCATTTATGCAAATATCAAAATTTTGGCTTGAATCCCTGTAACGCCTTTCTTGAATGCATTTTCTCTTCAAGAATTTTGTTTTATAATTACTGGCCAAAATTAAACAGTTTCAGTTTTTCCTTTTAATAGCAAAGCCAATGAAATTATCACGTAAATATTTTGCAACATTGGTGAAAATGTTCAGTTATTGTGGGCGTAATAATTACTCTAGAAGAAGTGAAGAACATAATAAAACAATCTCTACGGAAAATTCTAATGGAATAGGTCCATATTAAAAATAAAAGCCCGACACCGTTTGCCCAAAACTTTCTGCTGTTTGTCAAAGATAATATTTTATTTTTAAAATTAGGTCATGCGAAATCTGTATAATTTTAATCAAGCTATGAATGAAGTACGCATTTATGCAAATATCAAAATTTTGGCTTGAATCCCTGTAACGCCTTTCTTGAATGCATTTTCTCTTCAAGAATTTTGTTTTATAATTACTGGCCAAAAATTAAACAGTTTCAGTTTTTCCTTTTAATAGCAAAGCCAATGAAATTATCACGTAAATATTTTGCAACATTGGTGAAAATGTTCTGTTATTGTGGGCGTAATAATTACTCTAGAAGAAGTGAAGAACATAATAAAACAATCTCTACGGAAAATTCTAATGGAATAGGTCCATATTAAAAATAAAAGCCCGACATCGTTTGCCCAAAACTTTCTGCTGTTTGTCAAAGATAATATTTTATTTTTTAAATTAGTTCTTGCGAAATCTGTATAATTTTAATCAAGCTATGAATGAAGTACGCATTTATGCAAATATCAAAATTTTGGCTTGAATCCCTGTAACGCCTTTCTTGAATGCATTTTCTCTTCAAGAATTTTGTTTTATAATTACTGGCCAAAAATTAAACAGTTTCAGTTTTTCCTTTTAATAGCAAAGCCAATGAAATTATCACGTAAATATTTTGCAACATTGGTGAAAATGTTCAGTTATTGTGGGCGTAATAATTACTCTAGAAGAAGTGAAGAACATAATAAAACAATCTCTACGGAAAATTCTAATGGAATAGGTCCATATTAAAAATAAAAGCCCGACATCGTTTGCCCAAAACTTTCTGCTGTTTGTCAAAGATAATATTTTATTTTTAAATTAGTTCTTGCGAAATCTGTATAATTTTAATCAAGCTATGAATGAAGTACGCATTTATGCAAATATCAAAATTTTGGCTTGAATCCCTGTAACGCCTTTCTTGAATGCATTTTCTCTTCAAGAATTTTGTTTTATAATTACTGGGCAAAAATTAAACAGTTTCAGTTTTTCCTTTTAATATCAAAGCCAATGAAATTATCACGTAAATATTGTGCAACATTGGTGAAAATGTTCAGTTATTGTGGGCGTAATAATTACTCTAGAAGAAGTGAAGAACATAATAAAACAATCTCTACGGAAAATTCTAATGGAATAGGTCCATATTAAAAATAAAAGCCCGACATCGTTTGCCCAAAACTTTCTGCTGTTTGTCAAAGATAATATTTTATTTTTTAAATTAGTTCTTGCGAAATCTGTATAATTTTAATCAAGCTATGAATGAAGTACGCATTTATGCAAATATCAAAATTTTGGCTTGAATCCCTGTAACGCCTTTCTTGAATGCATTTTCTCTTCAAGAATTTTGTTTTATAATTACTGGCCAAAAATTAAACAGTTTCAGTTTTTCCTTTTAATAGCAAAGCCAATGAAATTATCACGTAAATATTTTGCAACATTGGTGAAAATGTTCAGTTATTGTGGGCGTAATAATTACTCTAGAAGAAGTGAAGAACATAATAAAACAATCTCTACGGAAAATTCTAATGGAATAGGTCCATATTAAAAATAAAAGCCCGACATCGTTTGCCCAAAACTTTCTGCTGTTTGTCAAAGATAATATTTTATTTTTTAAATTAGTTCTTGCGAAATCTGTATAATTTTAATCAAGCTATGAATGAAGTACGCATTTATGCAAATATCAAAATTTTGGCTTGAATCCCTGTAACGCCTTTCTTGAATGCATTTTCTCTTCAAGAATTTTGTTTTATAATTACTGGCCAAAAATTAAACAGTTTCAGTTTTTCCTTTTAATAGCAAAGCCATTGAAATTATCACGTAAATATTTTGCAACATTGGTGAAAATGTTCAGTTATTGTGGGCGTAATAATTACTCTAGAAGAAGTGAAGAACATAATAAAACAATCTCTACGGAAAATTCTAATGGAATAGGTCCATATTAAAAATAAAAGCCCGACATCGTTTGCCCAAAACTTTCTGCTGTTTGTCAAAGATAATATTTTATTTTTTAAATTAGTTCTTGCGAAATCTGTATAATTTTAATCAAGCTATGAATGAAGTACGCATTTATGCAAATATCAAAATTTTGGCTTGAATCCCTGTAACGCCTTTCTTGAATGCATTTTCTCTTCAAGAATTTTGTTTTATAATTACTGGCCAAAAATTAAACAGTTTCAGTTTTTCCTTTTAATAGCAAAGCCAATGAAATTATCACGTAAATATTTTGCAACATTGGTGAAAATGTTCAGTTATTGTGGGCGTAATAATTACTCTAGAAGAAGTGAAGAACATAATAAAACAATCTCTACGGAAAATTCTAATGGAATAGGTCCATATTAAAAATAAAAGCCCGACATCGTTTGCCCAAAACTTTCTGCTGTTTGTCAAAGATAATATTTTATTTTTTAAATTAGTTCTTGCGAAATCTGTATAATTTTAATCAAGCTATGAATGAAGTACGCATTTATGCAAATATCAAAATTTTGGCTTGAATCCCTGTAACGCCTTTCTTGAATGCATTTTCTCTTCAAGAATTTTGTTTTATAATTACTGGCCAAAAATTAAACAGTTTCAGTTTTTCCTTTTAATAGCAAAGCCAATGAAATTATCACGTAAATATTTTGCAACATTGGTGAAAATGTTCAGTTATTGTGGGCGTAATAATTACTCTAGAAGAAGTGAAGAACATAATAAAACAATCTCTACGGAAAATTCTAATGGAATAGGTCCATATTAAAAATAAAAGGCTTTTTTAAAAATTCAAAAAAAATCTCCAACCAATTCGATCAATTTGAATCGCTTCACAGTCTAGGTAGCGAAGCTCCGAAAGCGCGAAGCGCTTTTTCCCAGCTAAATAGCCGACGGTTCACGCACCCGCTAGTTTTGTTTTATAATTACGGGCCAAAAATTAAACAGTTTCAGTTTTTCCTTTTAATAGCAAAGCCAATGAAATTATCACGTAAATATTTTGCAACATTGGTGAAAATGTTCAGTTATTGTGGGCGTAATAATTACTCTAGAAGAAGTGAAGAACATAATAAAACAATCTCTACGGAAAATTCTAATGGAATAGGTCCATATTAAAAATAAAAGCCCGACATCGTTTGCCCAAAACTTTCTGCTGTTTGTCAAAGATAATATTTTATTTTTTAAATTAGTTCGTGCGAAATCTGTATAATTTTAATCAAGCTATGAATGAAGTACGCATTTATGCAAATATCAAAATTTTGGCTTGAATCCCTGTAACGCCTTTCTTGAATGCATTTTCTCTTCAAGAATTTTGTTTTATAATTACTGGCCAAAAATTAAACAGTTTCAGTTTTTCCTTTTAATAGCAAAGCCAATGAAATTATCACGTAAATATTTTGCAACATTGGTGAAAATGTTCAGTTATTGTGGGCGTAATAATTACTCTAGAAGAAGTGAAGAACATAATAAAACAATCTCTACGGAAAATTCTAATGGAATAGGTCCATATTAAAAATAAAAGCCCGACATCGTTTGCCCAAAACTTTCTGCTGTTTGTCAAAGATAATATTTTATTTTTAAATTAGGTCTTGCGAAATCTGTATAATTTTAATCAAGCTATGAATGAAGTACGCATTTATGCAAATATCAAAATTTTGGCTTGAATCCCTGTAACGCCTTTCTTGAATGCATTTTCTCTTCAAGAATTTTGTTTTATAATTACTGGCCAAAATTAAACAGTTTCAGTTTTTCCTTTTAATAGCAAAGCCAATGAAATTATCACGTAAATATTTTGCAACATTGGTGAAAATGTTCAGTTATTGTGGGCGTAATAATTACTCTAGAAGAAGTGAAGAACATAATAAAACAATCTCTACGGAAAATTCTAATGGAATAGGTCCATATTAAAAATAAAAGCTTTTTTAAAAATTCAAAAAAAAATCTCCAACCAATTCGATCAATTTGAAATCGCTTCACAGTCTAGGTAGCGAAGCTCCGAAAGCGCGAAGCGCTTTTTCCCAGCTAAATAGCCGACGGTTCACGCACCCGCTAGTTTTGTTTTATAATTACTGGCAAAAATTAAACAGTTTCAGTTTTTCCTTTTAATAGCAAAGCCAATGAAATTATCACGTAAATATTTTGCAACATTGGTGAAAATGTTCAGTTATTGTGGGCGTAATAATTACTCAAGAAGAAGTGAAGAACATAATAAAACAATCTCTACGGAAAATTCTAATGGAATAGGTCCATATTAAAAATAAAAGCCCGACATCGTTTGCCCAAAACTTTCTGCTGTTTGTCAAAGATAATATTTTATTTTTTAAATTAGTTCGTGCGAAATCTGTATAATTTTAATCAAGCTATGAATGAAGTACGCATTTATGCAAATATCAAAATTTTGGCTTGAAATCCCTGTAACGCCTTTCTTGAATGCATTTTCTCTTCAAGAATTTTGTTTTATAATTACTGGCCAAAAATTAAACAGGTTTCAGTTTTTCCTTTTAATAGCAAAGCCAATGAAATTATCACGTAAATATTTTGCAACATTGGTGAAATGTTCAGTTATTGTGGGCGTAATAATTACTCTAGAAGAAGTGAAGAACATAATAAAACAATCTCTACGGAAAATTCTAATGGAATAGGTCCATATTAAAAATAAAAGCTTTTTTAAAAATTCAAAAAAAAATCTCCAACCAATTCGATCAATTTGAATCGCTTCACAGTCTAGGTAGCGAAGCTCCGAAAGCGCGAAGCGCTTTTTCCCAGCTAAATAGCCGACGGTTCACGCACCCGCTAGTTTTGTTTTATAATTACGGGCCAAAAATTAAAACAGTTTCAGTTTTTCCTTTTAATAGCAAAGCCAATGAAATTATCACGTAAATATTTTGCAACATTGGTGAAAATGTTCAGTTATTGTGGGCGTAATAATTACTCTAGAAGAAGTGAAGAACATAATAAAACAATCTCTACGGAAAATTCTAATGGAATAGGTCCATATTAAAAATAAAAAGCCCGACATCGTTTGCCCAAAACTTTCTGCTGTTTGTCAAAGATAATATTTTATTTTTTAAATTAGTTCTTGCGAAATCTGTATAATTTTAATCAAGCTATGAATGAAGTACGCATTTATGCAAATATCAAAATTTTGGCTTGAATCCCTGTAACGCCTTTCTTGAATGCATTTTCTCTTCAAGAATTTTGTTTTATAATTACTGGCCAAAAATTAAACAGTTTCAGTTTTTCCTTTAATAGCAAAGCCAATGAAATTATCACGTAAATATTTTGCAACATTGGTGAAAATGTTCAGTTATTGTGGGCATAATAATTACTCTAGAAGAAGTGAAGAACATAATAAAACAATCTCTACGGAAAATTCTAATGGAATAGGTCCATATTAAAAATAAAAGCCCGACACCGTTTGCCCAAAACTTTCTGCTGTTTGTCAAAGATAATATTTTATTTTTTAAAATTAGGTCTTGCGAAATCTGTATAATTTTAATCAAGCTATGAATGAAGTACGCATTTATGCAAATATCAAAATTTTGGCTTGAATCCCTGTAACGCCTTTCTTGAATGCATTTTCTCTTCAAGAATTTTGTTTTATAATTACTGGCCAAAAATTAAACAGTTTCAGTTTTTCCTTTTAATAGCAAAGCCAATGAAATTATCACGTAAATATTTTGCAACATTGGTGAAAATGTTCAGTTATTGTGGGCGTAATAATTACTCTAGAAGAAGTGAAGAACATAATAAAACAATCTCTACGGAAAATTCTAATGGAATAGGTCCATATTAAAAATAAAAGCCCGACATCGTTTGCCCAAAACTTTCTGCTGTTTGTCAAAGATAATATTTTATTTTTTAAATTAGGTCTTGCGAAATCTGTATAATTTTAATCAAGCTATGAATGAAGTACGCATTTATGCAAATATCAAAATTTTGGCTTGAATCCCTGTAACGCCTTTCTTGAATGCATTTTCTCTTCAAGAATTTTGTTTTATAATTACTGGCCAAAAATTAAACAGTTTCAGTTTTTCCTTTTAATAGCAAAGCCAATGAATTATCACGTAAATATTTTGCAACATTGGTGAAAATGTTCAGTTATTGTGGGCGTAATAATTACTCTAGAAGAAGTGAAGAACATAATAAAACAATCTCTACGGAAAATTCTAATGGAATAGGTCCATATTAAAAATAAAAGCCCGACATCGTTTGCCCAAAACTTTCTGTTTTTCCTTTTAATAGCAAAGCCAATGAAATTATCACGTAAATATTTTGCAACATTGGTGAAAATGTTCAGTTATTGTGGGCGTAATAATTACTCTAGAAGAACTGAAGAACATAATAAAACAATCTCTACGGAAAATTCTAATGGAATAGGTCCATATTAAAAATAAAAGCCCGACATCGTTTGCCCAAAACTTTCTGTGTTCTCAAGATAATATTTTTTTTTTAAATTAGTTCTTGCGAAATCTGTATAATTTTAATCAAGCTATGAATGAAGTACGCATTTATGCAAATATCAAAATTTTTGGCTTGAATCCCTGTAACGCTTTCTTGAATGCATTTTCTCTTCAAGAATTTTGTTTTATAATTACTTGGCCAAAAATTAAACAGATTCAGTTTTTCCTTTTAATAGCAAAGCCAATGAAATTATCACGTAAATATTTTGCAACATTGGTGAAAATGTTCAGTTATTGTGGGCGTAATAATTACTCTAGAAGAAGTGAAGAACATAATAAAACAATCTCTACGGAAAATTCTAATGGAATAGGTCCATATTAAAAATAAAAGCCCGACATCGTTTGCCCAAAACTTTCTGCTGTTTGTCAAAGATAATATTTTATTTTTTAAATTAG
>CP049708.1:17717420-17743470 GCA_004148225.2 Heterodera glycines | reverse complement strand
AAAATGGATTACGAGTCGGTGTCAATTGACGGCATATAAGTGGTGGTGGTGGTGATGCAATTTGGTTGTTGTTGTTGTTGCAGTTTCTGGTGGACCAACACGCTTTCGACATCGATGTCATCATCGTCTTCATCCTCCTTCTCATCATCATCCATTGGCATGTCGGCAATGGCTTCTTCCATCGGTTGGCATTGGCTTTACGTCGTCCGCAGCGATTGTTGTCCGAAAAATGGGGTACAACCGTAAAATGGCACACAAAAAAGTCCAAATGTTTCCATTTTTAGGCCGTTTATTACAAATTTGGACAAAGATTGGCAAAATTTTGAGGCTTTTTGAGCGAAATGCTAAAACTTTAATGCTTTTTTTCATTAAGAAGTTTGAACCATTTGGGTAATAAAAAAAACAATTTGAGCCGGATTAAGACGCAAAAAATTGCTCACAAAACCAAGTAAAATCGTCCATAATTTAGGGCCCCATTTTTTCTTTTTTTACCTCATTCGGAACTGAAAAAGACGAGGATGATGATGATGAAGATGCACCAGCAACACAATTGGCTGGCTGAATTGTGTCCTGTTTTTGTTGCGCCGCTTCTCCGTCACAACCGACGCCATTCAATGGGCACAACGACGGCGCCGTGGAAGGTGGCGTTGTACTGCTTCGACTCGTCGTCGTCATCTGAGTTTGATGTCCATGCCGTGCCGGAGGAGAAGTGTTGGAAGAACCGTTGGCACAGCTTTGCTTATTCTGATCACCACCAGCAGCACCACCAATTGTTGCTGTTGTTGCGGTTGGCATTTGCTGCTGATTGTCATCGAATTGAATGTCAACAGTGCCTTAAAAAGAGCAACAAATTCAAAATATTTCATTAAAAAGTGACAAAAAACTAAAAAATTGGTTGCCATATAATGTGGGCCTGATTTTAACGGACCAATTTGAACATTTGATGAATTATTTATTAAAAAAATTTGACAACAAATCCCCGTTTTATAACGTTTTGGGAGGGTAGATTTATTATATAAAAAAAGCCCCATTTTTTCCGCTAAAATTTGAAGAAAGTAAAAGAGAAAAATATGGAGAATTTTAATAAAAAAGGATGGAAATGATCGGTTTAGGTTTTTCCTAACTTATTTAGGTGCAAAGGCGAGAATTCGGAGAATTTTTCAAAAATCTATTACTCATTTCAATTTAGAGGTTCGGATTCCGGGTAAAGCTGACAAAATAGAGAAAAAATTCTCTGCAAAAAAATATTTTTATTTACCAAAAAATATAATAATTTGTAGGTTTCGTTGGTGAAAAATTTTTTTGAAAATTCGGAATTTTTGGCCCCTGGGAATTTGGTGTAATTTGCAAAAATTCGTAACCCGGGATAGGGAGGGTGAATATTCATGATTGAATAACTAAAAAATCAATGCCGAACCAAGCATTTGACGACGATTTTCTGCTGAACATTCAATGCCACTTTCACGGCACTTTCCATCGGCCCAACGGAGTGCGAAAAAAAAAACAATAATAATTAAATAAGAAAAATATTTTAAAAATAAATTTGTAACATTTTTAAATTAAAAAAATTTTACTGCATTCCACATTGAAATTTCTTCACGGATTTGCAATTCGTCGCGTTCCAAAATTTCGCACAACATTTTTTGGTCAATTTGCAAAAATCCCTCCGATTCGATCAAAGTGTCGGCATTCTCATCAATGAAAAATAAACAATGGTAGGCAAAATTCTAAATTTGAAAGAAAACAAATTTTTCAATATGTAAAAATTTATTTAAAATAAAGTAATGGATTTGGACATTTTTAGGAACATTTTTAATGTAATTTCTCAAATGATGAAAATCTCATCAAAAATTCTCTATCAATAATTTGTAAAATTTTCTAAAGCCAAAAAATTTTCTAGAAATTTTAACCTGAAAGAAAAGTTTATATAAAAATCTAAATGGAATAAATAATGAAATAAACTTTTAATAAAAAAAAATTGGCTCTTGTTTGAGAATAAAAATAAGCGAAAAAAGGAACATTATGGAAAAAAATCAATGCGATAATTTTCGCTTTTAACCATAATTTGGAAATATCAACTTAAATTGAGAGAAGTTTTTCTCTCAAATTTCCTTACTATTTTTCTCTTCTCTGCTCGCCGCTAAAAATGGTAGCAGCGACAAGTCAGAGAAGAGAAAATAGTAAGGAAATTGAAGAGAAAATTTTATTTTTTTTATTCAAAACAATTTAGTGATTAAAAAAAGATTCAGACTTATTTTAAAAATAAATTTGTAACATTTTTAAATTAAAAAAAATTTACTGCATTCCACATTGAAATTTCTTCACGGATTTGCAATTCGTCGCGTTCCGAAATTTCGCACAACATTTGATTAGAAAAGGTGCAACAGTGCTTAAAAGAGATACAAAAGTGATTTGAAGAGGTACAATAATGATTATAAGATTTGATGTGTATGATTATTGAATTTTTTTGAAATTGGAATGAAATTATTTGTTGGAAAATTAAAATGTAACTACAAACGAAATTTTGTTGTGCACGGACGGGCGCTTCGCGCCCGTTTTTAAATTTTGTTGGCTTGGACGGGCGCAATACAACAGTGATGAAAAGAGGTACAAAAGTGATTATAAGATGTACAAAAGTGCTTAAAGAGGTACAAAGGTTTATAAGAGGTACAACTGTGATTAAAAGAGGTACAAAAGTGATTAGAAGATGCACAAAAGTGAGTAAAAGAGGTACAAAAGTGATTAAAAGAGGTACAAAAGTGATTAAAATTTGAACAAAAGTGATTAGAAGAGGTACAATAATGGTTTAAAATGAAATTAATAAGAAAATTGTATTATTGGATGTATTATAAATTTATCAAATTAAAAAAATCCTTTTACTTATTAAAAATAAAGTTAGAAATTTATAATATAGAATATTTATTGAAATTGAAAGGAATTAATTTCTCGAAAATTCAAATTAAATAAAACATTTATTCATCAGAAAATAATTTAAAATAATTAATAAAACAATATTAAATTAAATAAAAAATTAAATAATTTAAATTAAAACATTTGTTCACCAAAATAATTTAATTTAAATTAAAAATTTTTATTTATTATTAATAATACAAAACAAATTAATTAAAAAATGTAAAAGTAAGCAAAAAATGCATAGAAAAGAATGTACACCGCCCGGATTCGAACTTCGCCCCCCCCCCCTCAAAATGATGCCTCAGAATCCCCAATCACACAGGGATTCTGAGGTCTTGACGATGTCAAAAGTAAAATCTGATCACGTATTCGTGATCAGCGGCCCAAATAACCCCTAAAGACATATTTTTGGAAGAATTTTGTGAGAAAAATTTTTCCACTCAAAAATCCTATGCTCCCCCCTTTGGTCCCGAATCCCAAAATCACTTTTATTTTTATAACAATTCGCAAAAAAGTGATAAAAATGCCAAATAAAATTTATTTAATAGAGCAAAAAATTGCGGATTTTTTAAGTATTTAAAATTTCAAAAACACCTTTACAGAACCGAGTTCTGAATTTTTTTCTGAAAAATCGAAAATTTCCAGAATTTCTGGAATAACTTTTTTTGTTTTTGTGCTATAAATTTCAAATAAATCTCATAAAATTCTCCCGATTTTTTGCTATTTTTAAAGCTTTAATTCGCCAAAATAGTTTCAAATTTTAACTCAAATTTCAAGGACCAAAAAAATTAAAAATATTTTCGAATTTTTAAAAAATTCCAAAAATAATGAAACGAAAAACAAACATCATATTCGTGCTCAGTACCCCAAAATACCCCAGAAAAAAATTTTTCACCCCCTTTTTCGACCCCAAAAAAATTTTTGAAAATTTCTAGGGGGCCTAGCTCGAAAATTTTTGAAAATTTTACATCATGTAGTACACCGTTCGATAGAGCTTAAAAAGCTCTACAATTTTGCCCTAAGGCGTTTTTTCGATAAAACCAACCGCTAACGAGTTATGGACCCGGGACTCAAATGTCCCGCTTAGGCCAAAAAATTTTTCTATTTCCGGGAAAAAATCGAAATTTTTTCAAAAATATCACCAATCGATAGAGCTCGAAAAACGGTTGCTTGAATAGAAAAATAATATACGCCGTCCGGATTCGAACTTGCCCCCCCCCTCAAAATGATGCCCCAGAATCCCCAATCACACAGGGATTCTGAGGTCTTAACGATGTCAAAAGTAAAATCTGATCACATATTCGTGATCAGCGTCATAAAATAGCCCTAATGACATGTTTTTTGAAGATTTTTTGTGAAAAAATTTTTCAACTAAAAAATCCTATGCTCACCCCTTTGGTCCATAATCCCAAAATCGGTTTTATTTTTGTAACAATTCGTAAGAAAGTGATAAAAATGTAAAATAAAATTTATATTATAAAGAAAAAAATTGCGGATTTTTGTAGTATTTTAATTTTCAAAAATTTCTTTTCAGAAGGGGGTTATGAATTTTTTTCTGAAAAATCGAAAATTTTCAGAAATTCTGGAATAACTTTTTTTCTTTTTAAGATAGAAATCCCAAATAAATCCCATAAAATTCTCCTGATTTTTCTCTATTTTTATAATATAATTGCATGAAAATTGATCCACCCTTCGATTTGTTATGAATTTTCGAAAATTAACCCAAAATCCCGAAGGCCAAAAAATTGACGAATTTTCAAAAATTTAAAAAAAATTCCAAAAAATCTGAAACGAAAAACAAAGGTCATATTCGTGCTCAGCACCTCAAAATACCCCAGAAAAAAAATTTTCACCCCCATTTTGGCCCACAAAAAAAAATTTGAAAATTTCTAGGGGGCCTAGCTCGAAAATTTTTCACAATTTCCGAAAATGAAGTACAGCCTTCGATAGAGCTTAAAAAGCTCTACAATTTTACTCTAAGGCAATTTTTGCCTAAAACCGACCCCTGACGATTTATGGGCCCGGGACTCAAATGTCCCGCTCAGGCCAAAATTTTTTTCTATTTCCGGGAAAAAATCGAAATTTTTCCGAAAAAAATACCAGTCGATAGAGCTCGAAAAACTATGTTTTGGAAGTGGTCTCCATTTCTCTGGGAAAAATCGTTAAAAAATCCTAAAATTCAAAAACCAAAAAAACGTTTTTTAGGCCTAACTCGAAAATTTTTGAAAATTTTCGAAATTTTAAAATTTGGAAAAATCGAGCTTTCAAAGCTCTACAATAAGTCCGCTGGAGCCCCCTCGCTCAGATCAAACCCTGACGCGGTATTCACCTGGGACTGAAGTGGACAAAGTTGGTACTGAATTTCTCCTATTTTTTGCAGCCCTTCCTACTATAGGTAGAGGCCTAGAATTTTTTTTGACTTTTAGACAACACTTCAACTTAGGTTCCTACCAGCGGAAAGTTTTTGATTCGAGATTTAGAAAAAAAGTTATGGGCCGTCAAACGCACGAAAAAATGAGAAATCAGTCCCTGGTACTCAGTTGGCCCTTGGACCGGAAAACCTATATTTTTCCCGGATGCGCCTCAAAAAGTTGTAAGACCTTTCCACTACTTTCAGGGCGCTCCCGGCCTTCGGCCGGGAGATTTTGTTTTTGCAAACGAAACTCCTTGTCAATATAACATATATAGTAACTAGCGGGTGCGTGAACCGTCGGCTATTTAGCTGGAAAAAAGCGCTTCGCGCTTTGGGAGCTTCGCTACCTAGATTAGCTATCGGGTTGTGAAAAGATTTGGAATTTTTAAAAAATTATCAGCGATTTTTAGGCCGCTTCGCGGCCTCAGACGGGCGCTTCGCGCCCGTTTCTAATTTTTGTTGTGCTTTTCGGCCGCTTCGTGGCCGTTTTTTAAATTGTGTTGAGTCGGACGGGCGCTTCGCGCCCGTTATTAAATTTTGATGGACTCAGACGGGTGCTTCGCGCCCGTTTCTAATTTTTGTTGTGCTTTTCGGCCGCTTCGCGGCCGTTTTTTAAATTGTGTTGAGTCGGACGGGCGCTTCGCGCCCGTTATTAAATTTTGATGGACTCAGACGGGCGCTTCGCGCCCGTTTCTAATTTCTGTTGTGCTTTTCGGCCGCTTCGCGGCCGTTTTTTAAATTGTGTTGAGTCGGACAGGCGCTTCGCGCCCGTTATTAAATTTTGATGGACTCAGACGGGCGCTTCGCGCCCGTTTTTTAAATTGTGTTGAGTCGGACGGGCGCTTCGCGCCCGTTATTAAATTTTGATGGACTCAGACGGGTGCTTCGCGCCCGTTTCTAATTTTTGTTGTGCTTTTCGGCCGCTTCGCGGCCGTTTTTTAAATTGTGTTGAGTCGGACGGGCGCTTCGCGCACGTTATTAAATTTTGATGGACTCAGACGGGCACTTCGCGCCCGTTTCTAATTTTTGTTGTGCTTTTCGGCCGCTTCGCGGCCGTTTTTTAAATTGTGTTGAGTCGGACAGGCGCTTCGCGCCCGTTATTAAATTTTGATGGACTCAGACGGGCGCTTCGCGCCCGTTTTTTAAATTGTGTTGAGTCGGACGGGCGCTTCGCGCCCGTTATTAAATTTTGATGGACTCAGACGGGCGCTTCGCGCCCGTTTCTAATTTTTGTTGTGCTTTTCGGCCGCTTCGCGGCCGTTTTTAAAATTGTGTTGAGTCGGACGGGCGCTTCGCGCCCGTTATTAAATTTTGATGGACTCAGACGGGCGATTCGTGCCCTTTTTGTGGCCTTTTTAGGCCGATTTGCGGCCTCGAACGGCCGCTTTGCGCCGTTTTTTAAATTTTAGAACAGATACAAAAGTGATTAGAAGAGGTACAATAATGATTATAAGATTTGATGTGTATGATTATTGAATTTTTTGAAATTGGAATGAAATTATTTGTTGGAAAATTAAAATGTAACTACAAACGAAATTTTGTTGTGCACGGACGGGCGCTTCGCGCCCGTTTTTAAATTTTGTTGGCTTGGACGGGCGCAATACAACAGTGATGAAAAGAGGTACAAAAGTGCTTAAAGAGGTACAAAGGTTTATAAGAGGTACAACTGTGATTAAAAGAGGTACAAAAGTGATTATAAGATGTACAAAAGTGCTTAAAGAGGTACAAAGGTTTATAAGAGGTACAACTGTGATTAAAAGAGGTACAAAAGTGATTAGAAGATGCACAAAAGTGAGTAAAAGAGGTACAAAAGTGCTTAAAGAGGTACAAAGGTTTATAAGAGGTACAACTGTGATTAAAAGAGGTACAAAAGTGATTAGAAGATGCACAAAAGTGAGTAAAAGAGGTACAAAAGTGATTAAAAGAGGTACAAAAGTGATTAGAAGAGGTACAATAATGGTTTAAAATGAAATTAATAAGAAAATTGTATTATTGGATGTATTATAAATTTATCAAATTAAAAAAAATCCTTTTACTTATTAAAAATAAAGTTAGAAATTTATAATATAGAATATTTATTGAAATTGAAAGGAATTAATTTCTCGAAAATTCAAATTAAATAAAACATTTATTCATCAGAAAATAATTTAAAATAATTAATAAAACAATATTAAATTAAATAAAAAATTAAATAATTTAAATTAAAACATTTGTTCACCAAAATAATTTAATTTAAATTAAAAATTTTTATTTATTATTAATAATACAAAACAAATTAATTAAAAAATGTAAAAGTAAGCAAAAAATGCATAGAAAATAATGTACACCGCCCGGATCCGAACTCCCCCCCCCCTCAAAATGATGCCTCAGAATCCCCAATCACACAGGGATTCTGAGGTCTTGACGATGTCAAAAGTAAAATCTGATCACGTATTCGTGATCAGCGGCCCAAATAACGCCTAAAGACATGTTTTTGGATGGTTTTTGATGGAAAAATTTTCCCACTCAAAAATCATGTGCTCCCCCCTTTGGTCCCGAATCCCAAAATCACTTTTATTTTTGTAACATCTCTCAAAAAAGTGATAAAAATGCCAAATAAAATTTATATAATAGAGCAAAAAATTGCGGATTTTTGTAGTATTTTATTTTTCAAGAGTGACTTTTCAGAACCGAGATATAAATTTTTTTCTGAAAAATAGAAAATTTCCAGATTTTCTGGAATAACTTTTTTTGTTTTTGTGGTATAAATTTCAAATAAATCTCATAAAATTCTCCCGATTTTTTGCTATTTTTAAAGCTTTAATTCACTTAAATTGACCAGTCCTTCATTGAGTTATGAATTTTCAAATATTAGGCCAAAATCTCGAGGGCCAAAAAATTGCCAAAAAATAAAGAATTTTTAAAAAATTCCCAAAATTCTGAAACTTAAAATAGACATCATATTCGTACTCAGCACCTTATTTTACCCCAGAAAAATATTTTTCACCCCCATTTTCGTCCGAAAAAAAATTTCCGAAAATTTCTAGGGGGCCTAGCTCGAAAATTTTTGAAAATTTTCGAACATGTAGTACACCATTCGATAGCATTTAAAAAGCTCTACAATTTTGCTCTAAGGCCATTTTTGGCTAAAACCAACCCCCGACGAGTTATGGGCCCGGGACTCAAATGTCCCGCTTAGGCCAAAAAATTTTTCTATTTCCTGGAAAAAATCGAAAATTTTCTAAAAACATCACTAATCGATAGAGCTCAAAAAACGATGTTTTGGAAGTGGTCTTCGTTTTCCCTGGAAAAATCGTTAAAAAATCATAAAATTCAAAAACCGAAAAACTGAATTTTAGGCCTAGCTCGAAAAATTTTGAAAATTTTCAAAATTTTAAAATTTGGAAAAATCGAGCTCATTGAGCTCTACAATAAGTCCGCTGGCGACCCCCTGCTCCGAGCAAACCCTTACGAGCTATTCGCCTGGTACTGAAGTGTCCAAAAAAAGTGATTCTTACGTTGCCTAACCTACAGGTCAGGCCTTTGATCTGATCAAAAATTTTTTGCTGGCAAAGTTGTAGGCCATAGTTGGGGCATTTCGCTTTTGGGGTCCGCTAAGCTCTGAAAGCAAAAGCAAAAAATTTCGTAACACTGAGACTGGCGGCAAAGTCGGTTTTTGAGCCGCTGGTACTCAGTTGGCCCTTGGACCGGAAAACCTATATTTTTCCCGGATGCGCCTCAAAAAGTTGTAAGACCTTTCCACTACTTTCAGGGCGCTCCCGGCCTTCGGCCGGGAGATTTTGTTTTTGCAAACGAAACTCCTTGTCAATATAACATATATAGTAACTAGCGGGTGCGTGAACCGTCGGCTATTTAGCTGTGGAAAAGCGCTTCGCGCTTTGGGAGCTTCGCTACCTAGGCTGTGAAGCGATTCAAATTGATCGAATTGGTTGGAGAGGTTTTTTTGAATTTAAAAAAATTATTAGGGATTAGTCCACATCGAGGCTCAAGACGGGCGCTTCGCGCCCGTTTTTCAAATTTTGTTGGCCTTACAGAGATTAGAAGAGGTACAACTGTGATTAGAAGAGGTACAACAGTGATAAAAGAGGTACAAACTGTGATTAGGAGAGGTACAATGGTGATTAGAAGAGGTACAAAAGTGATTAGAACAGGTGCAAAAGTGATTAGAAGAGGTGCAACAGTGATTAGAAGAGGTACAACAGTGATTAGAAGAGGTACAACAGAGATTAGAAGAGGTACAAACTGTGATTAGGAGAGGTACAATGGTGATTAGAAGAGGTACAAAAGTGATTAGAACAGGTGAAAAAGTGATTAGAAGAGGTACAACTGTGATTGATTAGAAGAGCTACAACTGTGATTGATTAGAAGAGCTACAACTGTGATTAGAAGAGGTGTAACAGTGATTAGAAGAGGTACAACAGTGATTAGAAGAGGTACAACAGAGATTAGAAGAGGTACAAACTGTGATTAGGAGAGGTACAATGGTGATTAGAAGAGGTACAAAAGTGATTAGAACAGGTGAAAAAGTGATTAGAAGAGGTACAACAGAGATTAGAAGAGGTACAAATTTGATGAAGAGGTACAAAGTGATTTAAAGAGGTACAAAAGTGATAAAAGAGGTACAAAAGTGATTAGAAGAAATACAAAAGTGATAAAAGAGGTACAACAGTGAATAGAAGAGGTACAACAGTGATTTGAAGAGGTACAACAATGATAGAAGAGGTGCAAAAGTGATTAGAACAGGTGAAAAAGTGATTAGAAGAGGTACAACTGTGATTGATTAGAAGAGCTACAACTGTGATTAGAAGAGGTGCAACAGTGATTAGAAGAGGTGTAACAGTGATTAGAAGAGGTACAACAGTGATTAGAAGAGGTACAACAGAGATTAGAAGAGGTACAACAGAGATTAGAAGAGGTACAAACTGTGATTAGGAGAGGTACAATGGTGATTAGAAGAGGTACAAAAGTGATTAGAACAGGTGAAAAAGTGATTAGAAGAGGTACAACAGAGATTAGAAGAGGTACAACAGAGATTAGAAGAGGTACAAATTTGATGAAGAGGTACAAAGTGATTTAAAGAGGTACAAAAGTGATAAAAGAGGTACAAAAGTGATTAGAACAGGTGAAAAAGTGATAAAAGAGGTACAACAGTGATTTGAAGAGGTACAACAATGATAGAAGAGGTGCAAAAGTGATTAGAACAGGTGAAAAAGTGATTAGAAGAGGTACAACAGTGATTTGAAGAGGTACAACAGAGATTATAAGAGGTACAACAGTGAATAGAAGAGGTACATCAGTGATTAGAAGAGGTACAACAGTGATAAGAAGAGGTTCAACATGGTTTAAAATTATATAAATAAGGAAAAGTTTTTTATTAAAGAATAAAAATCGAATGCATTGAATATTTAAGAAATTTGAAATGATATTATTTTTTACAGATAAAAAATAAGGTGCTAGGTCGATCCTAAAATAGTATCAATGGGGCGTTCCTAAAATAGTATCAATGTGGGCGTTCCTAAAATAGTATCAATGTGGGCGATCCTAAAAAAGTATCAATGTGGGCGATCCTAAAATAGTATCAATGGGGCGTTCCTAAAATAGTATCAATGGGGCGTTCCTAAAAAAGTATCAATGTGGGCGATCCTAAAATAGTATCAATGATAATAATTAATTAAAATAATTATTATTCAATTAAAATTATTAAATTTAAATTATTTTTAAATAATGTCAAATTACAGTGAATAATTTTAACATTTTGTTAAATTTTTTGCATAAATTTTGGCTTCCATTAGAAATACGTCATTGTTTGAGTTCCGTAATAAGATACGAAAAAATGCGGCGAAAAAAAATTGCTAAAAATGGGTGGGAAAACAAACATTAAATTTTTAAAAAGCATATGGCCATGGAATTTGGAAAGAAAAAGAGGCTGAAGACCGACAAGAAATTCAATACAAAATATTTAAAGCCGCAGAGGAACGGCCTGGGAACACAAAAAGCCAGAAATGCAGGTAGCGTTTCAAAGTGCATATAGAAATCTGTATGCCTTTATGCATAAGTTGTCCATGTAGTTCATCAAGTGTCTTTATTTCCTTTTTTTCATAGCTTTTGACAAGTGATATTGCTTGAGGATTTTTTACGAATCCTTCAAATCCGGATTTATGGCCTTCCAAATAATCAAGTAAAATTAAGGGAAAAATAAAACTAATAAAAAATATTTTCATTTTTTAGTCAATCTAAAGAATGAATTTAACACTAAAGGGAAATATATTTTTAAATTAAAAATTTGTTATTATATGGCAAAAAAATATTGACATACATTGATTATCGTTTCCGACGTAATAATATTTTATGTAGAAAACAATTTTTATTACTTGCAAAATATTTGTTTCATTGAATAATAATTATTTTAATTAATTATTATCATTGATACTATTTTAGGATCGCCCACATTGATACTTTTTTAGGAACGCCCCATTGATACTATTTTAGGAACGCCCCATTGATACTATTTTAGGATCGCCCACATTGATACTTTTTTAGGATCGCCCACATTGATACTATTTTAGGAACGCCCACATTGATACTATTTTAGGAACGCCCCATTGATACTATTTTAGGATCGTCTCAGCACGAAAAAATAATAATGAAATTATTTATTAAAAAAAAATTTAAAATTTACAACCAATCTTCAAATTAATTAAAAGCATTGAAAAATAACTCAAAAATAAATAGAAAAATAATGTTACACCGTCCGGATTCGAACCTGCCCCCCCCCCTCAGAACATGTCCCAGAATCCCCAATCACACAGGGATTCTGAGGTCTTGACGATGTCAAAAGTAAAATCTGATCACGTATTCGTGATCAGCGGCCCAAATAACCCCTAAAGACATATTTTTGGAAGATTTTTGTGAGAAAAATTTTTCCACTCAAAAATCCTGGTCACCCCCCTTTGGTCTCGAATCTCAAAATCACTTTTATTTTTATAAAAATTCTTAAAAAAGTGATAAAAATGCCAAATAAAATTTATAAAATAGAGCTAAAAATTGCGGATTTTTGTAGTATTTTACTTTTCCCGAATAGCTTTTCAGAACCGAGTTATGAATTTTTTTCTGAAAATTTGAATTTTTCCAGAAATTCTGGAATAACTTTTTTCCTTTTTAAGATAGAAATTCCAAATAAAGTCCATAAAATTCTCCTGATTTTTCTCTATTTTTAAGGCTTTATTCCTGTAAAATTGATCAACCCTTCGATTTGTTATGAATTTTCAAATATTAGGCCAAAATCCCAAGGGCCAAAAAATTGCCAAAAAATAAAGAATTTTTAAAATATTCCAAAAATTCTGAAACGTAAAACAAACATCATATTCGTGCTCAGCACCTCAAAATACCCCAGAAAAAAAATTTTCACCCCCATTTTGGCCCACAAAAAAAATTTTGAAAATTTCTAGGGGGCCTAGCTCGAAATTTTTTGAAAATTTTCCGACATATAGCACAACGTTCGATAGAGCTTAAAAAGCTCTACAAATTTGCTCTAAGGAAATTTTTGGCTAAAACCGACCCCTGACGAGTTATGGGCCCGGGACTCAAATGTCCCGCTTAGGCCAAAAATTTTTTCTATTTCCGGAAAAAAATCGAAATTTTTTCAAAAAAAATACCATTCGATAGAGCTCGAAAAACTATGTTTTGGAAGTGGTCTTCGTTTTCCCGGGAAAATTCGTTAAAAAATCATAAAATTCAAAAACCCGAAAACCATTTTTTAGGCCTAACTCGAAAAATTCTGAAAATTTTCGAAATTTTTAAATTTCAGAAAATCGAGCTTCCAAAACTCTACAATAAGTCTGCTGGGCACCTTTCCCTCAGATAAAACCCCGACGCGGTATTCGCCTGGTACTGAAGTGTACTTTTTGAGCACGCTTCAGTTGCCATTTTTTGCAGGCCAGGGGTTTGCTCAAAAAAATTTTTAAAAAATACCACCTTGTAGAGGACCCTTAGGCGGAGTGCCCTCACAGCGGGCACTTTTTGATTCGAGTTTTACATAAAAAGTTAGGGGCCTTCAAATGCAAACAAAAGTGAGAAATTAGCCGCCGGGACTCAGTTGGCCCTTGGACCGGAAAACCTATATTTTTCCCGGATGCGCCTCAAAAAGTTGTAAGACCCTTCCACTACTTTCAGGGCGCTCCCGGCCTTCGGCCGGGAGAAAATGGTTTTAGCAACGAAACTCCTTGTCAATATAACATATATAGTAATTAATTTTGTTTTTAATTCTATCTTCGACAACAGATTCAGCCATATCAATTAATTTTCTAAAATGATTTAAGGCTTTGTCGTGAATTTTAGAAAAGAGTAAAAAATTTGAATTTAACTGGTCCTTCGTTTTTAAAAATTACTTTGTAACGAGAAATAGAGTTAATAATAATATGAACCAGATCAAATGTTCATCAGGCCCCGCATTTAATCTGCAGTATTTATTGTGTCATTCTGATACACGATATTATTTTTAAAAATCATTAAGAATTTATTTTTGCTATGGAAACCTTTTATAGTGAATAAATATATAGAAATAATTTTGTTTTTAATTCTATCTTCGACAACAGATTCAGCCATATCAATTAATTTTCTAAAATGATTTAAGGCTTTGTCGTGAATTTTAGAAAAGAGTAAAAAATTTGAATTTACCTGGTCCTTCGTTTTTAAAAATTACTTTGTAACGAGAAATAGAGTTAATAATAATATGAACCAGATCAAATGTTCATCAGGCCCCGCATTTAATCTGCAGTATTTATTGCGTCATTCTGATACACGATATTATTTTTAAAAATCATTAAGAATTTATTTTTGCTATGGAAACCTTTTATAGTGAATAAAATATATAGAAATAATTTTGTTTTTAATTCTATCTTCGACAACAGATTCAGCCATATCAATTAATTTTCTAAAATGATTTAAGGCTTTGTCGTGAATTTTAGAAAAGAGTAAAAAATTTGAATTTACCTGGTCCTTCGTTTTTAAAAATTACTTTGTAACGAGAAATAGAGTTAATAATAATATGAACCAGATCAAATGTTCATCAGGCCCCGCATTTAATCTGCAGTATTTATTGTGTCATTCTGATACACGATATGATTTTTAAAAATCATTTAGAATTTATTTTTGCTATGGAAACCTTTTATAGTGAATAAAAATATAGAAATAATTTTGTTTTTAATTCTATCTTCGACAACAGATTCAGCCATATCAATTAATTTTCTAAAATGATTTAAGGCTTTGTCGTGAATTTTAGAAAAGAGTAAAAAATTTGAATTTACCTGGTCCTTCGTTTTTAAAAATTACTTTGTAACGAGAAATAGAGTTAATAATAATATGAACCAGATCAAATGTTCATCAGGCCCCGCATTTAATCTGCAGTATTTATTGTGCCATTATGATGCACGATATTATTTTTAAAAATCATTTAGAATTTATTTTTGCTATGGAAACCTTTTATAGTGAATAAAAATATAGAAATAATTTTGTTTTTAATTCTATCTTCGACAACAGATTCAGCCATATCAATTAATTTTCTAAAATGATTTAAGGCTTTGTCGTGAATTTTAGAAAAGAGTAAAAAATTTGAATTTACCTGGTCCTTCGTTTTTAAAAATTACTTTGTAACGAGAAATAGAGTTAATAATAATATGAACCAGATCAAATGTTCATCAGGCCCCGCATTTAATCTGCAGTATTTATTGTGTCATTCTGATACACGATATTATTTTTAAAAATCATTTAGAATTTATTTTTGCTATGGAAACCTTTTATAGTGAATAAAAATATAGAAATAATTTTGTTTTTAATTCTATCTTCGACAACAGATTCAGCCATATCAATTAATTTTCTAAAATGATTTAAGGCTTTGTCGTGAATTTTAGAAAAGAGTAAAAAATTTGAATTTACCTGGTCCTTCGTTTTTAAAAATTACTTTGTAACGAGAAATAGAGTTAATAATAATATGAACCAGATCAAATGTTCATCAGGCCCCGCATTTAATCTGCAGTATTTATTGTGCCATTATGATGCACGATATTATTTTTAAAAATCATTTAGAATTTATTTTTGCTATGGAAACCTTTTATAGTGAATAAAAATATAGAAATAATTTTGTTTTTAATTCTATCTTCGACAACAGATTCAGCCATATCAATTAATTTTCTAAAATGATTTAAGGCTTTGTCGTGAATTTTAGAAAAGAGTAAAAAATTTGAATTTACCTGGTCCTTCGTTTTTAAAAATTACTTTGTAACGAGAAATAGAGTTAATAATAATATGAACCAGATCAAATGTTCATCAGGCCCCGCATTTAATCTGCAGTATTTATTGTGTCATTCTGATACACGATATGATTTTTAAAAATCATTTAGAATTTATTTTTGCTATGGAAACCTTTTATAGTGAATAAAAATATAGAAATAATTTTGTTTTTAATTCTATCTTCGACAACAGATTCAGCCATATCAATTAATTTTCTAAAATGATTTAAGGCTTTGTCGTGAATTTTAGAAAAGAGTAAAAAATTTGAATTTACCTGGTCCTTCGTTTTTAAAAATTACTTTGTAACGAGAAATAGAGTTAATAATAATATGAACCAGATCAAATGTTCATCAGGCCCCGCATTTAATCTGCAGTATTTATTGTGCCATTATGATACACGATATTATTTTTAAAAATCATTTAGAATTTATTTTTGCTATGGAAACCTTTTATAGTGAATAAAAATATAGAAATAATTTTGTTTTTAATTCTATCTTCGACAACAGATTCAGCCATATCAATTAATTTTCTAAAATGATTTAAGGCTTTGTCGTGAATTTTAGAAAAGAGTAAAAAATTTGAATTTACCTGGTCCTTCGTTTTTAAAAATTACTTTGTAACGAGAAATAGAGTTAATAATAATATGAACCAGATCAAATGTTCATCAGGCCCCGCATTTAATCTGCAGTATTTATTGTGCCATTATGATACACGATATTATTTTTAAAAATCATTTAGAATTTATTTTTGCTATGGAAACCTTTTATAGTGAATAAAAATATAGAAATAATTTTGTTTTTAATTCTATCTTCGACAACAGATTCAGCCATATCAATTAATTTTCTAAAATGATTTAAGGCTTTGTCGTGAATTTTAGAAAAGAGTAAAAAATTTGAATTTACCTGGTCCTTCGTTTTTAAAAATTACTTTGTAACGAGAAATAGAGTTAATAATAATATGAACCAGATCAAATGTTCATCAGGCCCCGCATTTAATCTGCAGTATTTATTGTGTCATTCTGATACACGATATTGATTTTTAAAAATCATTTAGAATTTATTTTTGCTATGGAAACCTTTTATAGTGAATAAAAATATAGAAATAATTTTGTTTTTAATTCTATCTTCGACAACAGATTCAGCCATATCAATTAATTTTCTAAAATGATTTAAGGCTTTGTCGTGAATTTTAGAAAAGAGTAAAAAATTTGAATTTACCTGGTCCTTCGTTTTTAAAAATTACTTTGTAACGAGAAATAGAGTTAATAATAATATGAACCAGATCAAATGTTCATCAGGCCCCGCATTTAATCTGCAGTATTTATTGTGCCATTATGATGCACGATATGATTTTTAAAAATCATTTAGAATTTATTTTTGCTATGGAAACCTTTTATAGTGAATAAAAATATAGAAATAATTTTGTTTTTAATTCTATCTTCGACAACAGATTCAGCCATATCAATTAATTTTCTAAAATGATTTAAGGCTTTGTCGTGAATTTTAGAAAAGAGTAAAAAATTTGAATTTACCTGGTCCTTCGTTTTTAAAAATTACTTTGTAACGAGAAATAGAGTTAATAATAATATGAACCAGATCAAATGTTCATCAGGCCCCGCATTTAATCTGCAGTATTTATTGTGCCATTATGATGCACGATATGATTTTTAAAAATCATTTAGAATTTATTTTTGCTATGGAAACCTTTTATAGTGAATAAAAATATAGAAATAATTTTGTTTTTAATTCTATCTTCGACAACAGATTCAGCCATATCAATTAATTTTCTAAAATGATTTAAGGCTTTGTCGTGAATTTTAGAAAAGAGTAAAAAATTTGAATTTACCTGGTCCTTCGTTTTTAAAAATTACTTTGTAACGAGAAATAGAGTTAATAATAATATGAACCAGATCAAATGTTCATCAGGCCCCGCATTTAATCTGCAGTATTTATTGTGTCATTCTGATACACGATATGATTTTTAAAAATCATTTAGAATTTATTTTTGCTATGGAAACCTTTTATAGTGAATAAAAATATAGAAATAATTTTGTTTTTAATTCTATCTTCGACAACAGATTCAGCCATATCAATTAATTTTCTAAAATGATTTAAGGCTTTGTCGTGAATTTTAGAAAAGAGTAAAAAATTTGAATTTACCTGGTCCTTCGTTTTTAAAAATTACTTTGTAACGAGAAATAGAGTTAATAATAATATGAACCAGATCAAATGTTCATCAGGCCCCGCATTTAATCTGCAGTATTTATTGTGCCATTATGATGCACGATATTATTTTTAAAAATCATTTAGAATTTATTTTTGCTATGGAAACCTTTTATAGTGAATAAAAATATAGAAATAATTTTGTTTTTAATTCTATCTTCGACAACAGATTCAGCCATATCAATTAATTTTCTAAAATGATTTAAGGCTTTGTCGTGAATTTTAGAAAAGAGTAAAAAATTTGAATTTACCTGGTCCTTCGTTTTTAAAAATTACTTTGTAACGAGAAATAGAGTTAATAATAATATGAACCAGATCAAATGTTCATCAGGCCCCGCATTTAATCTGCAGTATTTATTGTGTCATTCTGATACACGATATTATTTTTAAAAATCATTTAGAATTTATTTTTGCTATGGAAACCTTTTATAGTGAATAAAAATATAGAAATAATTTTGTTTTTAATTCTATCTTCGACAACAGATTCAGCCATATCAATTAATTTTCTAAAATGATTTAAGGCTTTGTCGTGAATTTTAGAAAAGAGTAAAAAATTTGAATTTACCTGGTCCTTCGTTTTTAAAAATTACTTTGTAACGAGAAATAGAGTTAATAATAATATGAACCAGATCAAATGTTCATCAGGCCCCGCATTTAATCTGCAGTATTTATTGTGCCATTATGATACACGATATTATTTTTAAAAATCATTTAGAATTTATTTTTGCTATGGAAACCTTTTATAGTGAATAAAAATATAGAAATAATTTTGTTTTTAATTCTATCTCCGACAACAGGTTCAGCCATATCATTTAATTTTCTAAAATGATTTTAAGGCTTTGTCGTGAATTTTAGAAAAGAGTAAAAAATTTGAATTTACCTGGTCCTTCGTTTTTAAAAATTACTTTGTAACGAGAAATAGAGTTAATAATAATATGAACCAGATCAAATGTTCATCAGGCCCCGCATTTAATCTGCAGTATTTATTGTGCCATTATGATACACGATATTATTTTTAAAAATCATTTAGAATTTATTTTTGCTATGGAAACCTTTTATAGTGAATAAAAATATAGAAATAATTTTGTTTTTAATTCTATCTTCGACAACAGATTCAGCCATATCAATTAATTTTCTAAAATGATTTAAGGCTTTGTCGTGAATTTTAGAAAAGAGTAAAAAATTTGAATTTACCTGGTCCTTCGTTTTTAAAAATTACTTTGTAACGAGAAATAGAGTTAATAATAATATGAACCAGATCAAATGTTCATCAGGCCCCGCATTTAATCTGCAGTATTTATTGTGCCATTATGATACACGATATTATTTTTAAAAATCATTTAGAATTTATTTTTGCTATGGAAACCTTTTATAGTGAATAAAAATATTGAAATAATTTTGTTTTTAATTCTATCTTCGACAACAGATTCAGCCATATCAATTAATTTTCTAAAATGATTTAAGGCTTTGTCGTGAATTTTAGAAAAGAGTAAAAAATTTGAATTTACCTGGTCCTTCGTTTTTAAAAATTACTTTGTAACGAGAAATAGAGTTAATAATAATATGAACCAGATCAAATGTTCATCAGGCCCCGCATTTAATCTGCAGTATTTATTGTGCCATTCTGATACACGATATTATTTTTAAAAATCATTTAGAATTTATTTTTGCTATGGAAACCTTTTATAGTGAATAAAAATATAAAAATAATTTTGTTTTTAATTCTATCTTCGACAACAGATTCAGCCATATCAATTAATTTTCTAAAATGATTTAAGGCTTTGTCGTGAATTTTAGAAAAGAGTAAAAAATTTGAATTTACCTGGTCCTTCGTTTTTAAAAATTACTTTGTAACGAGAAATAGAGTTAATAATAATATGAACCAGATCAAATGTTCATCAGGCCCCGCATTTAATCTGCAGTATTTATTGTGTCATTCTGATACACGATATGATTTTTAAAAATCATTTAGAATTTATTTTTGCTATGGAAACCTTTTATAGTGAATAAAAATATAGAAATAATTTTGTTTTTAATTCTATCTTCGACAACAGATTCAGCCATATCAATTAATTTTCTAAAATGATTTAAGGCTTTGTCGTAAAGTAAATTCATTTTAGAAAATTAATTGATATGGCTGAATCTGTTGTCGAAGATAGAATTAAAAACAAAATTATTTCTATATTTTTATTCACTATAAAGGTTTCCATAGCAAAAATAATTCTAATGATTTTTAAAAATAATATCGTCATCAAATGACACAATAAATACTGCAGATTAAATGCGGGGCCTGATGAACATTTGATCTGGTTCATATTATTATTAACTCTATTTCTCGTTACAAAGTAATTTTTAAAAACGAAGGACCAGGTAAATTCAAATTTTTTACTCTTTTCTAAAATTCACGACAAAGCCTTAAATCATTTTAGAAAATTAATAGATATGGCTGAATCTGTTGTCGAAGATAGAATTAAAAACAAAATTATTTCTATATTTTTATTCACTATAAAAGGTTTCCAATAGCAAAAATAAATTCTTAAATGATTTTTAAAAATAATATCGTGTATCATAATGGCACAATAAATACTGCAGATTAAATGCGGGGCCTGATGAACATTTGATCTGGTTCATATTATTATTAACTCTATTTCTCGTTACAAAGTAATTTTTAAAAACGAAGGACCAGGTAAATTCAAATTTTTTACTCTTTTCTAAAATTCACGACAAAGCCTTAAATCATTTTAGAAAATTAATTGATATGGCTGAATCTGTTGTCGAAGATAGAATTAAAAACAAAATTATTTCTATATTTTTATTCACTATAAAAGGTTTCCATAGCAAAAATAAATTCTTAATGATTTTTAAAAATAATATCGTGCATCATAATGGCACAATAAATACTGCAGATTAAATGCGGGGCCTGATGAACATTTGATCTGGTTCATATTATTATTAACTCTATTTCTCGTTACAAAGTAATTTTTAAAAACGAAGGACCAGGTAAATTCAAATTTTTTACTCTTTTCTAAAATTCACGACAAAGCCTTAAATCATTTTAGAAAATTAATTGATATGGCTGAATCTGTTGTCGAAGATAGAATTAAAAACAAAATTATTTCTATATTTTTATTCACTATAAAAGGTTTCAATAGCAAAAATAAATTCTTAATGATTTTTAAAAATAATATCGTGCATCATAATGGCACAATAAATACTGCAGATTAAATGCGGGGCCTGATGAACATTTGATCTGGTTCATATTATTATTAACTCTATTTCTCGTTACAAAGTAATTTTTAAAAACGAAGGACCAGGTAAATTCAAATTTTTTACTCTTTTCTAAAATTCACGACAAAGCCTTAAATCATTTTAGAAAATTAATTGATATGGCTGAATCTGTTGTCGAAGATAGAATTAAAAACAAAATTATTTCTATATTTTTATTCACTATAAAAGGTTTCCATAGCAAAAATAAATTCTAAATGATTTTTAAAAATAATATCGTGTATCATAATGGACACAATAAATACTGCAGATTAAATGCGGGGCCTGATGAACATTTGATCTGGTTCATATTATTATTAACTCTATTTCTCGTTACAAAGTAATTTTTAAAAACGAAGGACCAGGTAAATTCAAATTTTTTACTCTTTTCTAAAATTCACGACAAAGCCTTAAATCATTTTAGAAAATTAATTGATATGGCTGAATCTGTTGTCGAAGATAGAATTAAAAACAAAATTATTTCTATATTTTTATTCACTATAAAAGGTTTCCATAGCAAAAATAAATTCTAAATGATTTTAAAAATAATATCGTGCATCATAATGGCACAATAAATACTGCAGATTAAATGCGGGGCCTGATGAACATTTGATCTGGTTCATATTATTATTAACTCTATTTCTCGTTACAAAGTAATTTTTAAAAACGAAGGACCAGGTAAATTCAAATTTTTTACTCTTTTCTAAAATTCACGACAAAGCCTTAAATCATTTTAGAAAATTAATTGATATGGCTGAATCTGTTGTCGAAGATAGAATTAAAAACAAAATTATTTCTATATTTTTATTCACTATAAAAGGTTTCCATAGCAAAAATAAATTCTTAATGATTTTTAAAAATAATATCGTGCATCATAATGGCACAATAAATACTGCAGATTAAATGCGGGGCCTGATGAACATTTGATCTGGTTCATATTATTATTAACTCTATTTCTCGTTACAAAGTAATTTTTAAAAACGAAGGACCAGGTAAATTCAAATTTTTTACTCTTTTCTAAAATTCACGACAAAGCCTTAAATCATTTTAGAAAATTAATTGATATGGCTGAATCTGTTGTCGAAGATAGAATTAAAAACAAAATTATTTCTATATTTTTATTCACTATAAAAGGTTTCCATAGCAAAAATAAATTCTAAATGATTTTTAAAAATCATATCGTGTATCAGAATGACACAATAAATACTGCAGATTAAATGCGGGGCCTGATGAACATTTGATCTGGTTCATATTATTATTAACTCTATTTCTCGTTACAAAGTAATTTTTAAAAACGAAGGACCAGGTAAATTCAAATTTTTTACTCTTTTCTAAAATTCACGACAAAGCCTTAAATCATTTTAGAAAATTAATTGATATGGCTGAATCTGTTGTCGAAGATAGAATTAAAAACAAAATTATTTCTATATTTTTATTCACTATAAAAGGTTTCCATAGCAAAAATAAATTCTAAATGATTTTTAAAAATAATATCGTGCATCATAATGGCACAATAAATACTGCAGATTAAATGCGGGGCCTGATGAACATTTGATCTGGTTCATATTATTATTAACTCTATTTCTCGTTACAAAGTAATTTTTAAAAACGAAGGACCAGGTAAATTCAAATTTTTTACTCTTTTCTAAAATTCACGACAAAGCCTTAAATCATTTTAGAAAATTAATTGATATGGCTGAATCTGTTGTCGAAGATAGAATTAAAAACAAAATTATTTCTATATTTTTATTCACTATAAAAGGTTTCCATAGCAAAAATAAATTCTAAATGATTTTTAAAAATCATATCGTGCATCATAATGGCACAATAAATACTGCAGATTAAATGCGGGGCCTGATGAACATTTGATCTGGTTCATATTATTATTAACTCTATTTCTCGTTACAAAGTAATTTTTAAAAACGAAGGACCAGGTAAATTCAAATTTTTTACTCTTTTCTAAAATTCACGACAAAGCCTTAAATCATTTTAGAAAATTAATTGATATGGCTGAATCTGTTGTCGAAGATAGAATTAAAAACAAAATTATTTCTATATTTTTATTCACTATAAAAGGTTTCCATAGCAAAAATAAATTCTAAATGATTTTTAAAAATCATATCGTGAATCATAATGGCACAATAAATACTGCAGATTAAATGCGGGGCCTGATGAACATTTGATCTGGTTCATATTATTATTAACTCTATTTCTCGTTACAAAGTAATTTTTAAAAACGAAGGACCAGGTAAATTCAAATTTTTTACTCTTTTCTAAAATTCACGACAAAGCCTTAAATCATTTTAGAAAATTAATTGATATGGCTGAATCTGTTGTCGAAGATAGAATTAAAAACAAAATTATTTCAATATTTTTATTCACTATAAAAGGTTTCCATAGCAAAAATAAATTCTAAATGATTTTTAAAAATAATATCGTGTATCATAATGGCACAATAAATACTGCAGATTAAATGCGGGGCCTGATGAACATTTGATCTGGTTCATATTATTATTAACTCTATTTCTCGTTACAAAGTAATTTTTAAAAACGAAGGACCAGGTAAATTCAAATTTTTTACTCTTTTCTAAAATTCACGACAAAGCCTTAAATCATTTTAGAAAATTAATTGATATGGCTGAATCTGTTGTCGAAGATAGAATTAAAAACAAAATTATTTCTATATTTTTATTCACTATAAAAGGTTTCCATAGCAAAAATAAATTCTAAATGATTTTTAAAAATAATATCGTGTATCATAATGGCACAATAAATACTGCAGATTAAATGCGGGGCCTGATGAACATTTGATCTGGTTCATATTATTATTAACTCTATTTCTCGTTACAAAGTAATTTTTAAAAACGAAGGACCAGGTAAATTCAAATTTTTTACTCTTTTCTAAAATTCACGACAAAGCCTTAAATCATTTTAGAAAATTAATTGATATGGCTGAATCTGTTGTCGAAGATAGAATTAAAAACAAAATTATTTCTATATTTTTATTCACTATAAAAGGTTTCCATAGCAAAAATAAATTCTAAATGATTTTTAAAAATAATATCGTGTATCATAATGACACAATAAATACTGCAGATTAAATGCGGGGCCTGATGAACATTTGATCTGGTTCATATTATTATTAACTCTATTTCTCGTTACAAAGTAATTTTTAAAAACGAAGGACCAGGTAAATTCAAATTTTTTACTCTTTTCTAAAATTCACGACAAAGCCTTAAATCATTTTAGAAAATTAATTGATATGGCTGAATCTGTTGTCGAAGATAGAATTAAAAACAAAATTATTTCTATATTTTTATTCACTATAAAAGGTTTCCATAGCAAAAATAAATTCTAAATGATTTTTAAAAATCATATCGTGCATCATAATGGCACAATAAATACTGCAGATTAAATGCGGGGCCTGATGAACATTTGATCTGGTTCATATTATTATTAACTCTATTTCTCGTTACAAAGTAATTTTTAAAAACGAAGGACCAGGTAAATTCAAATTTTTTACTCTTTTCTAAAATTCACGACAAAGCCTTAAATCATTTTAGAAAATTAATTGATATGGCTGAATCTGTTGTCGAAGATAGAATTAAAAACAAAATTATTTCTATATTTTTATTCACTATAAAAGGTTTCCATAGCAAAAATAAATTCTAAATGATTTTTAAAAATCATATCGTGCATCATAATGGCACAATAAATACTGCAGATTAAATGCGGGGCCTGATGAACATTTGATCTGGTTCATATTATTATTAACTCTATTTCTCGTTACAAAGTAATTTTTAAAAACGAAGGACCAGGTAAATTCAAATTTTTTACTCTTTTCTAAAATTCACGACAAAGCCTTAAATCATTTTAGAAAATTAATTGATATGGCTGAATCTGTTGTCGAAGATAGAATTAAAAACAAAATTATTTCTATATTTTTATTCACTATAAAAGGTTTCCATAGCAAAAATAAATTCTAAATGATTTTTAAAAATAATATCGTGCATCATAATGGCACAATAAATACTGCAGATTAAATGCGGGGCCTGATGAACATTTGATCTTGTTCATATTATTATTAACTCTATTTCTCGTTACAAAGTAATTTTTAAAAACGAAGGACCAGGTAAATTCAAATTTTTTACTCTTTTCTAAAATTCACGACAAAGCCTTAAATCATTTTAGAAAATTAATTGATATGGCTGAATCTGTTGTCGAAGATAGAATTAAAAACAAAATTATTTCTATGTTTTTATTCACTATAAAAGGTTTCATAGCAAAAATAAATTCTAAATGATTTTTAAAAATCATATCGTGCATCATAATGGCACAATAAATACTGCAGATTAAATGCGGGGCCTGATGAACATTTGATCTGGTTCATATTATTATTAACTCTATTTCTCGTTACAAAGTAATTTTTAAAAACGAAGGACCAGGTAAATTCAAATTTTTTACTCTTTTCTAAAATTCACGACAAAGCCTTAAATCATTTTAGAAAATTAATTGATATGGCTGAATCTGTTGTCGAAGATAGAATTAAAAACAAAATTATTTCTATATTTTTATTCACTATAAAAGGTTTCCATAGCAAAAATAAATTCTAAATGATTTTTAAAAATCATATCGTGCATCATAATGGCACAATAAATACTGCAGATTAAATGCGGGGCCTGATGAACATTTGATCTGGTTCATATTATTATTAACTCTATTTCTCGTTACAAAGTAATTTTTAAAAACGAAGGACCAGGTAAATTCAAATTTTTTACTCTTTTCTAAAATTCACGACAAAGCCTTAAATCATTTTAGAAAATTAATTGATATGGCTGAATCTGTTGTCGAAGATAGAATTAAAAACAAAATTATTTCTATATTTTTATTCACTATAAAAGGTTTCCATAGCAAAAATAAATTCTAAATGATTTTTAAAAATCATATCGTG
>CP049708.1:17674328-17707903 GCA_004148225.2 Heterodera glycines | reverse complement strand
ATGTGGCTATTATTCCATGCAGCTATGCATTATTCCCTGCCTAATATGTGGCTATTATTCCATTGCAGCTATGCAATATTTCCCTGCCTATTATTTGGCTATTATTCCATTCAGCTATGCATTATTTCCCTGCCATTATGGCTATATTCCATCAGCTATGCATTATTATCCCTGCATATTATTTGGCTATTATTCCATTGCAGCTATGTTACAGATGCTATAGTGTAGAGTGTTCTATAGTGTAGAGTGTAGGTGTGTTCTATAGTGTAGAGACTCACTACACTACACTCTACACTACTCTCCAAAAGTCTATATAAGCGCAGCGAAATTGCACATCCGCAGTCACTTTTACAAGTGCTATAGTGTAGAGTGTTCTATAGTGTAGAGTGTAGGTGTGTTCTATAGTGTAGAGACTCACTACACTACACTCTACACTACTCTCCAAAAGTCTATATAAGCGCAGCGAAATTGCACATCCGCTGTCACTTTTACAAGTGCTATAGTGTAGAGTGTTCTATAGTGTAGAGACTCACTACACTACACTCTACACTACTCTCCAAAAGTCTATATAAGCGCAGCGAAATTGCACATCCGCTGTCACTTTTACAAGTGCTATAGTGTAGAGTGTTCTATAGTGTAGAGTGTAGGTGTGTTCTATAGTGTAGAGACTCACTACACTACACTCTACACTACTCTCCAAAAGTCTATATAAGCGCAGCGAAATTGCACATCCGCTGTTTTTCATAGAAATTTTAAAACACACAGTTGCTTTTTAAATTTAAGTTTCGCTTATAGAACTGATTTTGCAATTTTTGCTTTTTTGCAGATTGCTCATTGTCCAATTTTATCCCAAGTTCTTTTATTTCCCAAAATGAAATTCTTGCTTGTGTCCTTGAGCGATGAGCTGATGATCATTCGTCCGGCTGACCCTTGCTATGGAGAGGACGATAATGAGTGCTTCAATTTGAAGGAACTCATGGAACCGATCGAAGTTTGCAATATAAATATAAATAATAATTATTTATATGGCAGTATGAGCACATTAAACCTTATTGTTTATTTCATCGTTTTGTAAGGGACGTGATTACGAGGAGGACTTGGTTCAGCTCAAAGGAAGGCTGGCTTCTCTCCATTTTGGTGGCGGACCAGGAACTGTATTCGGGCATCAGGATTTAGGCCGTCTTCGAGCACGCCTGCTTGAAATGAAACAATGGCGCGATTGGGTGTGTTTACTTTTAATTGGTGGCTTTCATTCCCTTTTATAGAATATTGCGCAGTTTGGAGCAGCAGCCCCGTCAAAGGCCAAAAATGTGTTTATAATAAATTAATAAATATATATGTTTAAATTTTAAAGTGTGCTCGTGTGCCTGAGGATGGTCCGTTTTGTGTTGACGGCCATAAAAAAATACCTGGACTTGCCCCGTAATAATAATAAAAATATATTTTTATTTTTACACCGTATTCAGCTCAAAATCGAACCAACCAAACCTGCCTTGCGAGCCTACAAGTCCTTTTCTTCGTCGCCGAAATCTTCTGAATGGTTTACCATTCAGAAGGGAAAGGTGCTGTGTGTCTCTTTTTTTATTTATAAAATTTATAATTTATAGCCTGTTGCAACGGCTAAACTTTTGGCCAAGCTCGTGCCTTCCGTTCCTATTGGTTTTGCACCCAAAAAGGTGCAACTTCATTATTTATATGTCAAAAATGGAATTCATATAAGCGTTTAGAAGCGGAGCACTTTCAAGCCAACGGAAAACAAAACTGAAAAAGTCAGTTTGTGTTTGGATGACTGCAAAGTTTGGCCGGTTTTGCCTGGATTGTCTTCAAAAGAAACGGCTCGTGTTGTGGAACGTAGCCCGGTTTTGATGCGTTATGCTGATGTGCTAAGCAGGCCAGCTGTTATCGAAAAGAAGGTCGCTGTACCAAATTCTGGTCGTCTGTCGCCACCGAAACAAAAGTCGGCCGCGCACACTTGCAAAAATGGCAATAATGGACGTTCTATCGTCCCAAAAAAACACCGGAAGTTGTGTTTTGAGTCCTTGGTCTATTTGGAAGAGCGTAATTGGCAGAAGTTTTTGAATGCCGGGCGTACTGGCAACATTTTGACTTCCGTTGCTGTCCAAAAGAAACGAGACGACATGCCAATTGCGGCCGCTACAAAAAAACAACACTTCGGCCAAAGAACATACGCTGATGTGGTTGCGACAAAAAACGTAACAACTTCTGTCGTCCCACAGACTTACACCAGAAATTATACGTCTAAGCCGTCTTATACTCGAAAAGGCTTAGTGCTTGGTGACTTCATTTGCAGTAGTTTTTTCTCTTCTAAGCATCAGCGTGGTGGTGCTGATCACTCTCACAACACAACGCCTGCAGAACGTTCGGGAACTAATCCAACGAACGAAGAGCAACACGCCTTTCTTCTTGCTCTATTCAAAGAGGATAAAGAAGGGAGAGAACGTGCTTTTGCTTCACTTGTGAATCGTTTTGGCCTAAATGTTGTATCCCGTTGGACTTATGGACGTTGGTGGAAGAACTTCGAATCTGGTCAATTCATGCTGAGTCAACGTGGACGTAAGAATAGGCGGATAACATTAAAACTGCAATATAAAAATAGGAAAATTTTCAACTCCAATGGCCTCGCCAGCGTCGTCGGAGAGAGATGACGCTGTGACAATTGAGTCGCAAACTACTGCGACTCCTTTATCCTCACGCCGGACCGCAAAGCATGGTAGTCAACGCGAAAACTTTCTATATAAATGGATAAAATCATTGTATTAAGAAGCTGGTATGTGCCCGCAAGAGATCCAAGCAAGGCCACAAAACGTTGACACCGAAAGTGATGTTACTTGCGTTGACTTAACGTTGAGCGCTTGAGCATGCAAATTGTTTGGAACAAGGATAGGTTAATGCAAAAGCAATATTCTTTTTTGGAACTTTTTATTCAGAAAAGCCATGCAAACTGCTTTGTTACCAGTCGGGAAAGAAGCCAATTTACGTCATCAAATGCGTTAATTGCAAACAGGAGTTGGATGCCATGGATGGTTATGCACTGGTAGATTGCAGTCATAAATGGCATTTTGAGAAGCCTTTTGCTGATTGGTCCGTTTGCACAATGATTTTTTTGCATTTTTTTTTGTAGGTATGCCGAATCATCTATAAAAAAATGCAAAGTTGATGATTGCAAGAAAAAATTTAAAAAAACTCTTTGTCGTGAATGCAGAGAAAATTTGGGGGCCGGTGTTTTCGAGACAGGGTGTTACTGTTCTGTCACGTCGGCATCACCTTTACACGCTGATGAACTGGAAATAAAGTAAATTATGTGATTTGCATAATTATTAATATTTTAAGGCTAAGACAAAACATTGGTAAATGTCCGGAATGCAAGAGTCAGCATCCCGGTTTCTGCTTGCTTTGTCAGCAGCTTGTTCAAATTGCAGTCAACTGGAATCCGCCAAAGCAAAGTTTTTTTACGCTGCTGTTCGGCATTTTTCCATTATGAATGCTGGTAAACCTGGGCTGATTTGTGTTCTTTAAAAATCGTTGCTAAAGGTATTCTGAACAACCAAGACTAAGCTGCCCGTGCCAGTGCAAAAATCCATGGCAAGGAATCATGGATTTGCATTATCAGTAAGGCTTATCTTATATAAAAATATAGTACTATATGTTATAGTGAGGTTTGTGGGGTGAAGAACGCTGCTCCGCTGCGAAACATTGGCAAGAAGAGGGGCGTTATTGGCGGCCGACCTCAGAAACCGAGATGTCAGCATCTGCTGTTTCCGATTCAAAGAATTCTGCCAAAGTTCCAAAAAGAATCGTTTCCGGTTCGGTTGATCAGGCATTGTTGGACTCACAACTCATGCCACCTCCTTCCTTGGTTCCTCGCCGCAGTTCAAGAATTGGCACGCAATCATCAAGAACAAGCGGACAGACAATTGCGTCTTCAAAGAAACCAATTGCTCCGGTTACTGATCAGTGCGCAACATTGCATTCATCGCATTTGGGTTTTGGATGCGGCTCAAAAAAGGCCAACCATCTGCCATCATACTACACTTCTTTAAGGAGCCAAGTAAAAAATATAATGTCCTGAAAGGGTATAACTGATTTTACAAGGAAACACCGCTTTGTCCCTACTGCAACGCACTTCTCTTGCCATCCGAGTCGACTGGCCCAAAGGCTTATTCCAAATGTTGTGCCAAAGGACGCGTCAATCTCCTACAACGCTTTAAAAAATTGCAAGAGCGGCCTGGAGAGCTTGAAAACATCCTCCGGAACCCAGCTGAGCAGTACAAAAGCTGGAGGGCTTCGTTATTTCAACACACACTGGCCTACAACAGCCAGTTAGCTTTTGGACACGTCAACATCAACAGAACGACCGAGAAGATCGACATTCATCGAATTATCAAGTGCAACAACATGATAAGCTATGTGTTGTGGGATTACAACCCGCCTGAAGGGAATAAGCCGCACCTTCACGGCCAGCTCTTCACCATTCCGCCGGCTGAAGCTCGAACTCGGATTACAGACATTTCTGCAGAGAATTCTCTCGATGTAAGCAAAGGAAGGTCATAGCCAATATTACGTTTATTTTTTGAGGACTCACTCATGGATGCGCTGCACAGAATTCTGCGTGAGCATCATTTGCTTGCTGTAGTCTACGAGTCTGCTGCTGAAACATATCGCCAACTTCCAGCTGAAGAACGTGTGCAATTACGGATGCTTCTCGTAGACACCGACAAAACGGGTGTCGAACGAACGGTTGAAAGTGATGTCGCGCAAGCACCTGCAAATTTGCATGCAGACGACAGAGCAAACGTGAAGCAAATTCATCCTGGGCGACTTGGCACTGAAACTGCCGCTGGGAGCCGTCTTGTCGCACAAGTAGGAATCAAAAGCAAATCAAATTATTCTTAAGGTAGAAATTTTGATAAATATTTAGTTTTACCTGGACACTGGTGCGAATGTTATTCCCGTCAGCGAATACGACATCATTTTGATGGGCCGAGACGAGACTAAAGTGCGCTCAATGAAGTGGTGGAATAGGAACATCGATCCTGCACTTTTCCCTCTTCTATTTCCGTTCGGGCAATTTGGCTATGGTGAAAAATGGTTTCCTTTCAGTTTTTCTATTTCCATGTTTTTAGAGTACGGAATTAAACTTGTGCTGTTGAAGAATGAACGTTTTGACTCAACATACAGACAGATCAGGGACAAGGACAATATGCTTTTGGACGCTGATGAAGACCTTGGCGAGGAGGAAGAGTTCCTTGGGGCTGAACAAGAACAACAATTCCATCGCCGCGACCAAGTGTCGAGATCTCAATGGTTTCGCTACATGGCGCACATAAGAGGGCTCAACTACAACTGGCGAGATGGTCACTGGCTTTGGGATTGGCGGACACTTGCACAGTTGTACACCATCAGCTTCAACAATCGAATGGAAGCGCAAAAAGTGCAATTCATGAAGCAGCATCAAGGACGCCGACGTCTAATTCTGCCAAGCTCCATTATCAATTGGCTTAAGGCTCTCCGTGATAAGAAAGGCAAAATAATGTTTCTAAAAATTCTTCAAGTTCGTGTTTAGGATATGAAGGCGACATTGGGCGAGTGTTCATGACAGACGAGCATTTCCGGGGCTCTCGTCAGTATTACCAACGGGAGTACGCTAACTGCATGACGATCTGCAGAGAAGTTGGGAAACCTGACCTTTTGGTCACGTTCACCATGGACCCTGAATGCCCGGAGCTTGAGGAAATGTTGCCAACTGATCCCAGCGGGGAAAGACAACAGTGGTACGACCGACCAGACATCATATGCCGCCTGTTCATGGACAAACTCAACGAACTGCACCATGATCTGACTTACAGAGAAGTCATGGGGCCGATCCGAGGATGGTTTTATTCATTGGAACACCAAAAAAGGTGCCAAAATTGTTTTTATATTTGTTTCGTGGCGATTAGTAAACAATTAATTAAAGAGGCCTGCCACATGTCCATTTTGCGCTCATCCTTGATTGGGACAGAGTACGGAGTGGAGGAATCATCATGACGCCCGAAGACTACATGGGCCAGTACATTTCGGCCGAAATTCCGGAAAATCCGTCTGGGCGATCGCCAGAAGTCCTACTGCGGCGTCAGCTTTACAACACAATAACAACAAAGAATATCCACACATGTTCAATTCGGCGTTGCATTGTTGACGGGAAATGTACAAAACGTTTTCCGGTTAGTTAGAAATGTGCATTAAATTTTTCAACCTTACTAATTAAAGAAGTCCTTTTCCTATGACGATGTCTACTCCGAAACTGCGTACCCTCGGTACAAGCGTCGGCCGCCAGCGTTAACCGAAAAGGAAGCGTCAAAAAATCCAGACAACTATGGCCGGTTCATCCAGTATAAGGACAAAAGTGGGAAGATTGTCCGCGTCGACAACCGACAAGTTGTCCCCTTCAACGCATTCCTTTCTGCCAAATACAAATCTCAGTTAGTGAGATTTCAATAGTTGCACAACAAGTGAACAAATTAAGCATCAACACCGAGTTTGTGGCTGGAGAAGGTTGCACAAAGTATTTGTGCAAGTACGTGATGAAGGGAGCGGACATGGCCTTCATCGAAGTTAAGGGCGGGCCGGAAAAGCAACAGAAGGTGGATTACGATGAGTTCCATCAAATTCGCCTTGCTCGCTACATCACTTCAATGGAGGCCTTTCTCTCGCTAAATGGGACGAAGCTTGTGCGCCGTTCACACGAAGTAGCTCTATTATAACAATAACAATGTAATATTAATTATGATAAGGTCGATGAGCTGGACGTGCATGGTCCAAGTGGACACCGGATTGCTGTGGAATTTGGCCTTAAAGATGAGGAGGAAGACTTGAATGCAGTTTGTGAAGCAGCACAGGCGGAAGAAGACCGGAGGGCAAGAGGCGAAGAGCGCGTGACTCAGCTTACAGCGTACTTTGCCTTCAACAAAGACAATGCACCGCTTGGCCTGACATATGCGAAGTGCAACAAAAAGTTGTGGTACGACATCGCAAAGAAGCAGTGGAAACCATATGTGGGCCGAGTTGTTCCGAAGTTCTGCCGACTGAAGACCGTTTCGCCTAACAATCGCGAACTGCTGGTGATAAATTTCTTTCTTTCAGCATTAGTAATTTTTCTTAGGCAATTCGATTGCTCCTTTTGGTGGTTTGCGACCCAACTGGCTGGGAAGCACTGAGAACACACGATGGCATTGTGCACGGCTCATTCATTGAGGCCGCAAAGGCCCGGGGTCTGCTCAGCGACAATGATCTGTGGATGAACACCATTACGGATGCTTTCCAAACAAAGAAGTCCATCCGCCAGAGAATCAGATGGCTCGCTGTGTTCTTCGCGACTGCAAACCTTTCAAGTCCGACAACAATCTTGGACAACATTTTGAAGGATGCCGACAATTGGCTCGTGAACACCAGTGTTGCAAAGGCATCGGCTGATGATCAGAAGCAATATGTCCTGCACGCTATGGAATGGTTCCTTCTCGCAAATGGAATCACCCCCGACTCGGAGCCGAGGGAAGATGGAAGCTTTGAGTCTGCCTGCGAGCACATCGGTTTACCACGCCCTTTGGGCTTGATTATTACCAAGGAGACTTTCATGAAGGTAGAAATGACATATTATTGTCTTTACACGACTTTTGCTTTATCAGCTCGCTTTCTTCCGAGATGATATCGTGAACCAAAATCTTCACGACGATTTCCTCGACCAACAACAAAGGGTCACAATGCAGCAGGACTATTTGCAGAAGTATCTGGCCGGTCCGAAGCCAAACAACGAGCAACAGCAATTGATCGACTCTGTCTTCAAGGCATTAGAAGACGCTCGCAACGTTATCGAAGGCCGACAAGCGGAGTTTGACCCTGCAGTTCAGCGGCTTTTCATGGTCACTGGTGAAGGCGGAGCGGGGAAAACATTCACATATAATGTAGTTAAATTTTAATTTTTTGGTGGGAAGGTTACACTTTTTGCCTTTGTAGAAGATCATAGCCCGTGCAAAGTCCGTCGGCATGCATTTCCTTGCCATGGCCTCCACTGGAATTGCTGCCGAACTGTTGTACGAGGGTCAAACGGTGCACAAGCGGATCTGCAGAATGAAGCACGTCGACTCTTCCACGTCGCCCAACGTTGACTACGAAAGCAACTTTGCGCACATGCTCCGCAACATTCATGGCATGCTTATTGATGAGATAAGCATGCAAAACAAGGATGTTCTTGAATTTGTGGACCGCCTTCTTCGCTCAGTTGCGCCGGATAAGCTCAAGGAAATTCCATTTGCCGGGAAGGTATTGCAGTTGACACATGCTTTTGCATTTTTGAGCAAACAATTTAAGGTCGTGCTCATTGGAGGGGACTGGAAGCAGTTGACCCCTGTCATTCCCGGGGGGACCGACCGGCATCAACTCGAGGCTTCAGTCAAGAATTCGTCATTGTTCGTCAACTTTACAACTGTGCGACTGCGTGCCAACCACCGCTTACTGCCCGGCCAACATCATTATCGAGCATTTTTGAAGCGCGTTGGCACTGGTACCATCAACGACAGTCAAGGCCGTGTCAAGTTGCCGTCTTTGATGGTTCAGCCATCCCGGGATGAGCTCATCAACGAGATTTTTCCGGCGGACCTGCTAACAAATCCAACCAACAACTGGAAACAGCTTGCGGAACGAGCAATTCTGTGCCCTCTGAACCGCGACACGCTGACATTGAATGAAATAATAATGGTAGAAAAAATCAATAGATTAGTTGTAAGCTTTTTCCGATAAAGGAACGACTCAACACGGCCGAGCGTGTCTACCATGCAGTGACCCTTCCGTTGGTGGATGAGACGGGGGAGAACGAATTGGAGAATGTTGCCGCCGATGCGGACCACGAAAATCTGAGCCGGATGACTCCTCCGGGGATTCCGGAACATATTCTTCGCGTTCGCGTCGGTGCAGTGATGATGATCATCCGCAACATCTCCTTGGAAGAAGGGCTCTGCAATGGAACGCGGGTGCAAGTCACTGAACTTTTCGACAACATCATCAGATGCCGTATTCTCACGGGAACACATGTCGGCAATGAACACGATCTACATGCGGCACGCTTCACTTTTGGTGGTGATCCGAAGGCACCTCATGAAGGTCCATTCAAGTGCGAGCGCATCCAATTTCCTCTGCGTCCTGGAAGCGTGATGACAATCAACAAATCGCAGGGTTAATATATTGATTTTTAAAATTTATGGTTGAAAATAATTTGAAGGACAAACATTGGCAAGAGTTGGTGTGCTGCTCGATTCCGCCCAGTGTTTCTCCCATGGGCAGCTTTATGTGGCATTGTCGCGGGTGCGAGACGCTAACAGCATCCGAGTCTGCACCACCCGCAATGATCGGCGCGTCAAAAACGTCGTCATGCGGGAATTGCTCGACGAAGAAGATGATGTCTCAATGGATGTGTCGCTTCCCGACGACCCAAGCGATCCAGTAATATAATCGGTTTTTGAATTTTTTTGAAAATTTTTCAAAGTTCCCACACCATCCACCATCTGACAATGAGCCTGAAGATGATCTGCTAAGAGCTTCGCCCGCACAGCCAATGTTCAAGACACCAACATCACGAACAAGAACCTTCTCTTCTTCGACTTCTGATGTTTTGTTGGAAAGCAGCGTGACAAAACAACATCTCGCCAAAATAACACTGGTGAAAGGCGACATCACGAAGCAGAAAGTCTTCATGATTGTCAACGCAGCAAACAACACCTTGACAAAAGGAGGCGGAGTTGATGATGCGATTCACCGGGCATGCGCACCTGAGCACATCAAACTGAAGGCTCTTTTGGATGTGATACTCGCTTCCAACGGAGGACCAATTGCCGATGGATGTGTTATAATGACACCAACCTTTGGCGCCTTAGCAAATGATGTCCAATGTAATAGCCAATAGATGTTGGTTACAAAAATGAAATTTTGGAAATTTAGACATTGCGCATGCGATTGGCCCGAGGGTTGGCGGTTCAGTGACTGATCAACAAAAGTTGTCGTTGGCCACGTGCTACAGGAATGCTCTTAAGTTGCTCAGCGACACCAAGATGAAGGCTGGCACAAAAGAGCCAAGATCTATTGTAATTTAAATATTTGGAAACAGTTTAAACACTTTTTTAAGGCCTTCCCAAGCATTTCAACCGGGGCTTTTCGCTTTCCCCGAAAGGAAGCAACACAAATCGCCATTTCCTCCATCTTGAATTGGCTTTCTGCGCGTCCTCAGGGCTCTCCTGACATTGACGAAATTCGTCTGGTCGCTTTTCAAGAGGCTGACTTCAAATTGTACAAGTTGATGCTTGAACAAGTACGTGCCGTTGGGTTGAGGATTTGTGTTATTATTATTTCTTTTATTAGGTGAAGCGCCAGCTGAGCGCTGCAAGAAGGTCAACGCCGTTAAGCACGGACCCTTCCCAGCTTTCTTCGGTGCTACAATTCTTTATAAATTTTTATTATGAGTCATTTTACAGAGTGTGGCAGTGACTCCAGTAACTGGATTGTCCCACAAAATTGGCCGGTTGCTGTTTGACAGGACGACCCATGCCACCAGTCCACCTGCCACCAAGAAAAGGGCAACACAAGCGACAACACCAACACAGGACACTGATTTGGAGATAATGGATGTGGTGGAAGCGGTTCCTGGCCCATCACACATGCGAACAGCCCAAGTCTCATCGCAGCAGTCCCGTCAAGTGCAAATTCAGAACGTTATTGGGGATGGCTCTTGCTTCTTCCGGTTTTAATAAGATTTAGGGGCTTTTTTGACTAAATCTTTTCAGTGCCATCGTTAATGCACTTGTCGGCGAGGACAGCGAAGAGTTTGCTGCCAATTTACGCAAACATCTGTTCACGACATTGGGCCGCATGGTTGGAGACCCGAATTGTTATCCGAAAGGGTTCACAAGCCGAGAAGAGTTCATGGATTTCGCGCAGGCATTTTTCTTGGAACAACGTGACACTTTCGAGCAATACATCGCAAGGCGTCTGCGTCCCAATGACTGGGCAGCGAATGCTGATGCATTTTTGGCAGCAATTTTACTGCAACAGACAATTGTTGTGGTGTTACCTTTGTACCACACACAACTTTTGCCTGGGCAGGAGCGAGAATCGGTCAATTACTTTGACTCCCGATACCGGCACAGGCTGGAAATTTATTTCCCGGACGGCCGAATAATGGTAGCATTTTACATTTTTAACACATAAAATTTTAAACTCTAAACACAGATGGTGCACCAAGACTTCCCGGATGATCAGTTTGGCAATTTTACGGCGACTCAAGGCCCAGGTCAACAAAGACAGGTCATTGACCCCGTTGTCATCTGGTACAATGGGACAAATCACTTTCAAACCGTTGTATTGGTAAGTTACTGACCGTTTAATTCAAAACACATAAAAATTCTATGTCCACGTTTACAGCCGTCCAGGCCGTCTGCCTCTCGCTTTGCAGTCGAAATAGTCACTTCGCCGCAGTTTCCTCCTTCGATTCACCTTTTTGGTGAAGAAGTTGAAGCTATGGAAATTGCAGCGCCTGCCGCTGCCCCTTCTGCGCCAATTCCATCGACGTCCAGTGGGATTGAGGAGAAGCGTTCGACCACCGTCACAGCTCCATCAATAGTGACTGAAGAAGAAGATGTGTTCCTGGAAGAATCGTTGCCGAAGATGGAGTCCTGCAAATGCTGTAATAGCGCTGTTGTGCCACCGGCATTAGAAGACGCCAATGTCCATCTAAAACAACAGTTTGCCTATTACGGCTACATTAGCACTCCCTGTTGTGGCGACTTCCATCTGAGATGCTTCGAAAAATGGTCGCATTTGTTTTTCGAAGTCTGTGCAAATTACTTCTATCTTTAGGAACCAAAGTCCGCCCTCTTATGCGCTGAAGCGCCTTCACAACTACGATGGTGTTGATGACAACTGTCCAAATTGTCACAGGCGTATTGTTTCGACATTGTCTGATGACGTGGCCACTGAACATGCCAAAGAGGAGCGCGCAGATTCATCTGAGCATTCTGATGTGAATAATTAAAACAAAAAAATAGCTAAGGGATTACTAATTTTAGGAACCGACTGAGCCAGAAAGCCAGCAGCTAACTGAAGCAGTTGATCTTGCTCTGAACATCAACGAGGAGCTTTATACGCCGATCAAAGTTGAGTATGACAACACCAGCATTGCTTACTTCGCAGTTTACAATGCAATGATCCGTGCGAAGAACAACTGCTACAGAAACAGGCCGACACCACCGCCTGAGATGCTGGCTGAATTGAGGGCGTGCTCCGAAAAGGAGAAAAGCCTTTACTGGGACTTCAGTGCGTCAACTAAACGCCATCAATATGCAACGGAGCAGATGCTTAAGATGCAGGACTACTTGAAGGCTACAGCGCAGCCCAAACATCGGCAATGTGTGAAGGAGCAACTTTGCGACTCTTTGAAGGAGGCAACAAACAACAAGGCCCCAATAATACGGGAGCAACATTGTTTGCTCATCCAAGCGCTTGAAGAACAGCTTTACGACATCATCAAGCAGTTTCTCATGCTCTGGCACTCCATGCAACAGATCAGTCCCAGCACTGCGTCGTTGGAATCAATGCAGGAATGGCTCCTTTCTTCGGAGGACAACGGTATGGAACTGGCGCGTTTGGCCGACAGTTGGGTCGAACATCTGGCCCTCATCAACGAAAACATCAAAAGTTGTGTGAAGAAGTGCAATAAGGCGAAGAGGAGGACGAGCTTCATGTCGGTTGGCCAACTTACAGGCCTCCTCCAAGCAAAGCTAAAGTAGATATTAATGTGTAGCAAAAAAATAACTTAACAATTAAGGATTGTGCGTAAGAGGTCAAAAAAGAAGGCTGTAAGGGTTGAACGCCATCCGCTGCTCGACCATGTTTTTGAAGACCTGCGTCAAAAACATTTCCAGCTGGAAGCAGCCATACGAAAGCAGGAAGAAGCTCAAAACACAACAGACGGAGGACAAAGACCGCGGGCCAATTCCATCGGCAAAAAACGGCGAATTGATGACAAATCGGTGACTCGTGAATCGCCCGTAAAGCGACGGGAAAAGGCCGCAGATGCAGCAGAACATCGTATGCAGCGACCGGTTCTGATGACAGCTGAACAAGCAAAGACATTGGAGGCGGAGCGAATCGAGGCCCAGAAGCGCATGGCTGCAGACCGCCGAGCGCAAGAGAGATTGCGCCAGGCTGACCAATTCCTCAAGCAACATCTTGCTCAGCAGAAGCGGCTTAAGCAGCGGAATCTGGTCTGGGGCAGGCAAGCCGCATACGAGCGATACATCAATGAGCGGTTGGAGAAGCTCAAGGCCGAGGTCAACGCTCTACGGAAATCTGCACGCGAGTCGATGAACTTCACAGAAATTGACATATGTCAGCTGAAAATAATTATTTTATCAAATAGCGTCAAATATTTAGTTCTGCCAACTCGCCAAGCTGTTGAAGCATATTGCGCTGACATCATTCGCTATGCCAATCATCATGCTGAGGAGGATGTTCAAAAGGCAATTAAGGAACATCAGCAGATTCTCGAGCGACGACAGCGTGCCTTGGATGAGGAGCGGCAGCGACAAAAATTGCTTAGCACATGGCGGGGTTAACAAATTAAATGGAATTGCTTTTAAAAAACAACTTTAGACGAAGATAGACAATGGGCATATCGAGAAGACCCAGTGCTTGCTGCCGAGCTCGAAAAGATAAGACAGCAGAAGGAGCAAATTGATGTTGAGTATGCGGAAGAGCAGGCCAGGCTTCGTAACATCAGAAGAGCCGAGGAAGATGCACGGTCGCGAGCCCGCAATGAGTTGCTTGGCCTCTACGATTCACCAGAATCTGGTAAAAGCAAAATTTGTAGTTTCGTTCGAGACCAAAATTTCAGAGGGTTGGTCGGACGAAGACCTGTTCTACAACGTCCGTCAAGCCGACAGAATGCCCATCATGCAAGAAGTGGGAGTGGCGCAGATGCCGCGGGAGGCAATTCGCGCAAGAGAGGTCATAGATCGGCGCTTGAACTTCCAAGAGGCCGACTATGTTGGTGAGATGACGCCAGCTAACAAAGGCGACGACAACAGAGGTAGCCGAAAGTAAAAAATTTTGTAAGATTTGTTTTTATAAGGACCCGGTTCGCATCCGCACTTTACATCTGTGAACATGCGCATTCTGGGAAGAAGAGACGAAGAAAGGCATCGAAGAGCGGACAGCGTGTGCCTCATCTGCCACATGCAGCTTCTTCGTGGGCAGCTGATCAGCGTTCTGCCTTGTCAACCGTCAGTTAGCCACATCTTCCACTCGATGTGCATCAGGAGGTGGCTGGCGACAAATCGCACGTGCCCAGTCTGCAGACGGGATGTTCGAATCCGTCCTTTGATGTATGAGTCGACTCATAAACTGTCACAAATCAAGGAATTAAGGGACCAAACGGATGATCATCTGCGGGCATTCAACGAGTACGCTGAGGGCTTGTCCAACCAGCCGATCTCGACACAACGGCAGGACGACGACTTTGTGGCCAGGGCTTGGTATGAAGTCGTTAGAACAAATAGGACTTATCGGGTTTCTAGGCGGCACTACGAGCAGCTTCTCCGGCCTGAACACGACAGAAACGGAGCAGTCATCCGTCGACCGATGCGGCCACGGCTCGCCTACAGACAGGTCATGCAACACATAAACAGAGGAAACTTCGACAGATTTGGTGGCCAACATCTCACCTGGGACATCACCGACCCGAGGAACGACGAAGAAGTCGCATACCAGATGTGCCAGACACTTCTTCAGGAACGAGCCAAAGAAGATGATAAAAATTGGGGATGAATTTGGAAATTTTTTTTGATAATTTTTATTTAAACATCATTTAACCATTAATTTTCCTTTTTATCTTTTCTTCCTGTATTTTATGTTTCACAACGCACAATTATATATTTATCTTTCTGTCTTATCTTTCGGCCCAATGATCCTGAGCCATTGCCTTTTAAATTAGCAAAAACACATTACTTCTAAAACAATGGCTCAGGGGAGGGTTGCCTTGCGCAAAGAGACCACCTTCCCGCTGGTGTGAGGCGTCAGTACTTATTTGGGCAAAGCTCAAGTAAGGAAGCCAAGAGTCTCTCCATTCGAATTTGTAAATCTGATCAATCGCACGCACCGGTAGCAAGAGTCTCTCCTTGAAATCATTGTCTCTCACAAGTCTTGCACACACCGGCAGCTGCTGCTGCACGAACATCCAGACACGCATGTGCGCCTGAGCTGCTACTGCACTAACAACCGCGACGGTGCACACGTTACGCATCTACACCTCGAAGGGCTAGGGACAGCAATGGGTACTTTGCGCAGCCCTCTACCGCGCCCGGCTAGTTATCTATATATAAAAAAACGGGGGGGGGCCCAACCTAAATGGTCCATGTACTAAAGGATGCCGTTAGAGTAGAGGGCCGCTTTTTTTTTTAAAAGATAGCTGAGCTCAAGCTCTTCAAAACTGACCGTAGGCTTTCAAATAGGCCAAGCAAAAAATTTTGAGAAAATCTTACTTTTTTGAATTTACTTTTTTTTTTTTGGTGGTTTTTCGCTTTTTGCACATGTTCAAGTTATCGGGCGGGTTTGAGTGTTGCTTATGAAAAGATGCTCCTAGGGGTGCCGCGTCTTTTAAAAAAAAAATTGGCGCGCCAGCACTAAGTTGAAGGGCGGACCCCTTTAGCCCTGGGGTGGTCGGGGTCTAAAAAAGTTAGAGCCGGGGGAAGTGGGTTAACGAATTGGGAGGCCCGGCGCTATTGGCTATTATTGTAGAGCTCGCCGAGGCGAACATTTTAAAAAAAAATTTGGACCCCTAGCCCCAGGTTGAGTAGGTCATTTGTCCGGAAAACTGGTCAAAATGGGCAAATTTGGCTGGGAGTGCGGGGTTTTGGGGGTAAATGAGTGCGGGAAGTGCGAATAACGGGGTTTTAAGTGTTTTAGACTTTTTTTTGACAGGTCAAACAATGTTCGGGGAGGGTGGGACAAAGTGTCGACAGGTTTGACAAAATGTCGAAAATTTTTTGTGTGGAAATATGAATTTTTTTGCTTTTTTATGGTTCGGAGCATAGGAAAGAGGGGTTTTAAACGGTTTAGACTTTTTTTGACAGGTCTAACAATGTTTGGGGAGGGTGGGACAAAGTGTCGACAAGTGCGACAAAATGTCGAAAATTTTTTTGTTGGAAAATATGAATTTTTTTGGTTTTTCTGTGTTTTTGAGGCATTTTTGGGCTGGGGAGGGACCTAAAAAAGAAACCAAAGGCCTACCACGAGCCCCGTGTGGGCGGCGCATCCAGGGGGGGGGGGCGGGGGGGGGCGTAGCGGGGGGGTTGGGGGGGGGCGGCAGCCCCCCCCAGGAGAACACCCATACTAAAAAAAATTATTTATATTATTTCCTTTTTCCTTTCCTTTTTTTTTCACTTCCATTTCCCTTTCCTTTTTTTTCACTCCCCTTCCATTTCCCTTTCCTTTTTTTTCACTTCCATTTTCCTTTCCTTTTTTTTCACTTCCATTTCCCTTTCCTTTTCCTTTCCCTTCCCTTTCCTTTTTCCTTCTTTTTCCTTTTCATTTCCTTTCCCTTTCACTTTCGCTATTCCTTTTATTCCCTTTTCACTTCCCTTTTCCCTTTTCCTTACCCTTTCCTCTCCTTTTCCTTTCCTTTTCATTTTCCTTTTAAAATCCAAAAATTCCCAACAAAAATCCCATTTCTTTTCCCTTTTCCATTCCCTTTTCATTTTGCCTTTTCCTTTTCCCTTCCTCTCCTTTTCCTTTCCTTTTCATTTTCCTTTTCCTTTTCAATTCCTAAAATTCCCAACAAAAATCCCATTTATTTTCCCTTTTCCTTTTTTTTTCCCTTCCATTTTCCTTTCCTTTTTTTTCACTTCCATTTCCCTTTCCTTTTCCTTTCCCTTTCCCTTTCCTTTTTCCTTTTTTTTCACTTCCATTTCCCTTTCCTTTTCCTTTCCTTTTTCCTTCCCTTTTCCTTTTCCATTTCCTTTTCCTTTCCTTTCCTTTCCTTTTCTTTTTTTTCACTTCTATTTCCCTTTCCTTTTCCTTTCCTTTTTCCTTCCCTTTTCCATTTCCCTTTCCTTTTTCCTTCGGTTTCCTTTTTCTTTTCCTGTTCTTTTCTTTTTCCTTTTCTTTTCTTTTTGATTTTTAGGGCCGGTTTTGTCGGGACCGATTTCCCGCTCTCGGGATTTCGATCCCGAACTGCTCTCCACGAAGCGGCCCAAAAAATCCCAAAATTTATTTTATTACTATAATAACCATGCTCTATCGAATGCCACTATTTTTGGATTTTTAGGGCCGGTTTCGTCGGGACCGATTTCCCGATCTCGGGAGTTCGATCCCGAGCTGCTCTCCACGAACCGGCCAAAAAAATCCCAAAATTTATTTTATTACTATAATAACCATGCTCTATCGAATGGCACTATTTTTGGATTTTAGGGCCGGTTTCGTCGGGACGATTTCCCGATCTCGGGAGTTCGATCCCGAGCTGCTCTCCACGAACCGGCCCAAAAAATCCCAAAATTTATTTTATTACTATAATAACATGCTCTATCGAATGCCACTATTTTTGGATTTTTAGGGCCGGTTTCGTCGGACCGATTTCCCGATCTCGGGAGTTCGATCCCGAGCTGCTCTCCACGAAGCGGCCAAAAAATCCCAAAATTTATTTTATTACTATAATAACCATGCTCTATCGAATGCACTATTTTTGGATTTTTAGGCCGGTTTCGTCGGGACCGATTTCCCGATCTCGGGAGTTCGATCCCGAGCTGCTCTCACGAACGGCCCAAAAATCCAAAATTTATTTTATTACTATATAACCATGCTCTATCGAATGCCACTATTTTTGGATTTTTAGGGCCGGTTTTTGTCGGGACCGATTTCCCGATCTCGGGATTTCGATCCCGAGCTGCTCTCCACGAATCGGCCCAAAAAATGCCAAAATTTATTTTATTACTATAATAACCATGCTCTATCGAATGCACTATTTTGGATTTTTAGGGCCGGTTTTGTCGGGACCGATTTCCCGATCTCGGGATTTCGATCCCGAGCTGCTCTCCACGAAGCGGCCCAAAAAATCCCAAGATTTATTTTATTACTATAATAACCATGCTCTATCGAATGGCACTATTTTTGGATTTTAGGGCCGGTTTCGTCGGGACCGATTTCCCGATCTCGGGATTTCGATCCCGAGCTGCTCTCCACGAACCGGCCCAAAAGATCCCAAAATTTATTTTATTACTATAATAACCATGCTCTATCGAATGCCACTATTTTTGGATTTTTAGGGCCGGTTTCGTCGGGACCGATTTCCCGATCTCGGGAGTTCGATCCCGAGCTGCTCTCCACGAACCGGCCAAAAAAATCCCAAAATTTATTTTATTACTATAATAACCATGCTCTATCGAATGGCACTATTTTTGGATTTTAGGGCCGGTTTCGTCGGGACCGATTTCCCGATCTCGGGAGTTCGATCCCGAACCGCAACCCTTTATCTTTGTCACAAAAATCCAAAAATTTATTTTCTTGCTATATTTAATATGCTCTATTTGTTTGCACTATTTTTGGATTTTTAGGGCCGGTTTTGTCGGGACCGATTTCCCGATCTCGGGATTTCGATCCCGAGCTGCTCTCCACGAATCGGCCCAAAAAATGCCAAAATTTATTTTATTACTATAATAACCATGCTCTATCGAATGCCACTATTTTTGGATTTTTAGGGCCGGTTTCGTCGGGACCGATTTCCCGGTCTCGGGATTTCGATCCCGAGCTGCTCTCCACGAATCGGCCCAAAAAATGCCAAAATTTATTTTATTACTATAATAATCATGCTCTATCGAATGCCACTATTTTTGGATTTTTAGGGCCGGTTTCATCGGGACCGATTTCCCGGTCTCGGGATTTCGATCCCGAACCGCAACCCTTTATCTTTGTCACAAAAATCCAAAAATTTATTTTCTTGCTATATTTAATATGCTCTATTTGTTTGCACTATTTTTGGATTTTTAGGGCCGGTTTTGTCGGGACCGATTTCCCGATCTCGGGATTTCGATCCCGAGCTGCTCTCCACGAATCGGCCCAAAAAATGCCAAAATTTATTTTATTACTATATTTAATATGCTCTATTTGTTTGCACTATTTTTGGATTTTTAGGGCCGGTTTTGTCGGGACCGATTTCCCGATCTCGGGATTTCGATCCCGAGCTGCTCTCCACGAATCGGCCCAAAAAATGCCAAAATTTATTTTATTACTATAATAATCATGCTCTATTTGTTTGCACTATTTTTGGATTTTTAGGGCCGGTTTCATCGGGACCGATTTCCCGGTCTCGGGATTTCGATCCCGAGCTGCTCTCCACGAACCGGCCCAAAAAATGCCAAAATTTATTTTATTACTATAATAATCATGCTCTATCGAATGCCACTATTTTTGGATTTTTAGGGCCGGTTTCGTCGGGACCGATTTCCCGATCTCGGGAGTTCGATCCCGAGCTGCTCTCCACGAACCGGCCCAAAAAATCCCAAAATTTATTTTATTACTATAATAACCATGCTCTATCGAATGCCACTATTTTTGGATTTTTAGGGCCGGTTTCGTCGGGACCGATTTCCCGATCTCGGGAGTTCGATCCCGAGCTGCTCTCCACGAATCGGCCCAAAAAATGCCAAAATTTATTTTATTACTATATTTAATATGCTCTATTTGTTTGCACTATTTTTGGATTTTTAGGGCCGGTTTCGTCGGGACCGATTTCCCGATCTCGGGATTTCGATCCCGAGCTGCTCTCCACGAATCGGCCCAAAAAATGCCAAAATTTATTTTATTACTATAATAATCATGCTCTATTTGTTTGCACTATTTTTGGATTTTTAGGGCCGGTTTTGTCGGGACCGATTTCCCGATCTCGGGATTTCGATCCCGAGCTGCTCTCCACGAACCGGCCCAAAAAATGCCAAAATTTATTTTATTACTATAATAATCATGCTCTATCGAATGCCACTATTTTTGGATTTTTAGGGCCGGTTTCGTCGGGACCGATTTCCCGATCTCGGGATTTCGATCCCGAGCTGCTCTCCACGAACCGGCCCAAAAGATCCCAAAATTTATTTTATTACTATAATAACCATGCTCTATCGAATGCCACTATTTTTGGATTTTTAGGGCCGGTTTCATCGGGACCGATTTCCCGGTCTCGGGATTTCGATCCCGAGCTGCTCTCCACGAAGCGGCCCAAAAAATCCCAAGATTTATTTTATTACTATAATAACCATGCTCTATCGAATGGCACTATTTTTGGATTTTAGGGCCGGTTTCGTCGGGACCGATTTCCCGATCTCGGGAGTTCGATCCCGAGCTGCTCTCCACGAACCGGCCCAAAAAATCCCAAAATTTATTTTATTACTATAATAACCATGCTCTATCGAATGCCACTATTTTTGGATTTTTAGGGCCGGTTTCGTCGGGACCGATTTCCCGATCTCGGGAGTTCGATCCCGAGCTGCTCTCCACGAACCGGCCAAAAAAATCCCAAAATTTATTTTATTACTATAATAACCATGCTCTATCGAATGCCACTATTTTTGGATTTTTAGGGCCGGTTTCATCGGGACCGATTTCCCGGTCTCGGGAGTTCGATCCCGAACCGCAACCCTTTATCTTTGTCACAAAAATCCAAAAATTTATTTTCTTGCTATATTTAATATGCTCTATTTGTTTGCACTATTTTTGGATTTTTAGGGCCGGTTTTGTCGGGACCGATTTCCCGATCTCGGGATTTCGATCCCGAGCTGCTCTCCACGAATCGGCCCAAAAAATGCCAAAATTTATTTTATTACTATAATAACCATGCTCTATCGAATGCCACTATTTTTGGATTTTTAGGGCCGGTTTCGTCGGGACCGATTTCCCGGTCTCGGGATTTCGATCCCGAGCTGCTCTCCACGAATCGGCCCAAAAAATGCCAAAATTTATTTTATTACTATAATAATCATGCTCTATCGAATGCCACTATTTTTGGATTTTTAGGGCCGGTTTCATCGGGACCGATTTCCCGGTCTCGGGATTTCGATCCCGAACCGCAACCCTTTATCTTTGTCACAAAAATCCAAAAATTTATTTTGCTACTAAATTCGCTATGCCCTATTTAATGGCAGCAATTTTAGATTTTAATTTGTTTTTTCAATATTTCGTTTATTTCCATTTGACTCTTATAAATCAATCCATACCCCCCCCCCCCCCAACTTCGCTTCGCTTCTTTCTTTTTCGTTGACACCTCATCCCCCCCCCAGCGATGCTTTCGCTGCTCCTATGCGTTGTAGGGGCGGGATGGGGGGTCGGCGAAAGTGAGCAGAAATTTCCTATTGATTGCTCTTTCATTCATAGGAAAAAGTAAAAAAGGTTTTAGCTGAGCGGTTTATGTGCCGCCAAAACCTTTTTTTTATAAGTATTTTATAAATTTTTTTAAAGTGATACTGTAGAAAAGAAAAAAAAAGTGAAATTTGAAAATTGAAAATTTGAAAAAAATTTTTGAAGAAAATCCGAAATTTAAATGGTGTTTTGAATTTTTTTATTAGCGGTTATAAATTTTTTCAAAAAATGAAAAAATTTAAGAAACTTTTCGGATTAATTCCGAAAGCTGGCACTGACAAAAAAATTTGTTAATCCAGCACCCTGCCTGGCTGTGAACCTTTGTGTTAACGCCGGGCAGGGACGCGCGCGCGGGGCTGGATGGTCCTTCTGCAGAGCACCTTTGTGTGATCGCTAAAGGGCCAGATCAGTCAGTCCTCCCCCAGCGTAGCCCCTGGATAGGATTTAAAAAATGAGTTTTTAGGCAAAAATTTAGTACAATTAATGGAAAATAGCAAAAAATTAAGACTGTGTTTTTAGAAATTTGTACAATTTTAATGATGCTCTATCGAACGGCATCATTTTCTGAATTTTAGGTTCGTTTTTGGCGGGCTCAAGATCATTTTAAGACCTCGGGATCAGGAAATTCGACCCATCAAAACCGGCCCTAAAATTCTGAAACTGATGCCGTTCGATAGAGCATCCTTAATTTAGTGCCAATATAATTTTTTAGAATTTTAGGACCGGTTTGGTTGGATCCAAGACCGTTTAAAAGAGTCGGGATCGGGAAAATGGAACCAGCCAAACCGGCCCTAAAATTCTGAAAAATCGTATTGGCACTAAATTAAGGATGCTCTATCGAATGGCGTTAGTTTCAGAATTTTAGGATCATTTGGGGAGGGCTCAAGACCTTTTGAAATCCTCGGGATCGGGAAATTCGGCCGATCGAAAAGAGCCATAAAATTCTGAAATTAATGCCATTCGATAGAGCATCTTTAATTTAGTGCCCATATAATTTTTTAGAATTTTAGGACCGGTTTGGTTGGATCCAAGACCGGTTAAAAGAGTCGGGATCGGGAAAATGGAACCAGCCAAACCGGCCCTAAAATTCTGAAAAATCGTATTGGCACTAAATTAAGGATGCTCTATCGAATGGCGTTAGTTTCAGAATTTTAGGATCATTTGGGGAGGGCTCAAGACCTTTTGAAATCCTCGGGATCGGGAAATTCGGCCGATCGAAAAGGGTCATAAAATTCTGAAATGAATGTCATTCGATAGAGCATCTTTAATTTAGTGCCAATACAATTTTTTAGAATTTTAGGACCGGTTTGGTTGGATCCAAGACCGGTTAAAAGAGTCGGGATCGGGAAAATGGAACCAGCCAAACCGGCCCTAAAATTCTGAAAAATCGTATTGGCACTAAATTAAGGATGCTCTATCGAACGGCATCAATTTCAGAATTTTAATACCATTTTGGACGGGCCAAAAACCGTTTTAAATTCTCGGGATTGGAAAGTTCGTCATAGCCAAAATGGTCCTAAAATTCTGAAATTGATGCCGTTCGATAGAGCATCCTTAATTTAGTGCCTATATAATTTTTTTAGTTTTTTAAGACCGGTTTGGCTGGGCCAAAAACGGGTTTAAAAACTCGGGATCGGGAAATTCGCCCCAGCCAAACCGGTCTTAAAAAACTAAAAAAATTATATTGGCACTAAATTAAGGATGCTCTATCGAACGGCATCAATTTCAGAATTTTAGGACCATTTTGGGCGGGCCAAAAACCGTTTTAAATTCTCGGGATTGAAAAATTCGTCAAAGCCAAAATGGTCCTAAAATTCTGAAATTGATGTCGTTCGATAGAGCATCCTTAATTTAGTGCCAATATAATTTTTTTAGTTTTTTAAGACCGGTTTGGCTGGGCCAAAAACGGGTTTAAAAACTCGGGATCGGGAAATTCGCCCCAGCCAAACCGGTCCTAAAATACTAAAAAAATTATATTGGCACTAAATTAAGGATGCTCTATCGAACGGCATCAATTTCAGAATTTTAATACCATTTTGGACGGGCCAAAAACCGTTTTAAATTCTCGGGATTGGAAAGTTCGTCATAGCCAAAATGGTCCTAAAATTCTGAAATTGATGTCGTTCGATAGAGCATCCTTAATTTAGTGCCAATATAATTTTTTTAGTTTTTTAAGACCGGTTTGGCTGGGCCAAAAACGGGTTTAAAAACTCGGGATCGGGAAATTCGCCCCAGCCAAACCGGTCCTAAAATACTAAAAAAATTATATTGGCACTAAATTAAGGATGCTCTATCGAACGGCATCAATTTCAGAATTTTAATACCATTTTGGACGGGCCAAAAACCGTTTTAAATTCTCGGGATTGGAAAGTTCGTCATAGCCAAAATGGTCCTAAAATTCTGAAATTGATGCCGTTCGATAGAGCATCCTTAATTTAGTGCCAATATAATTTTTTTAGTTTTTTAAGACCGGTTTGGCTGGGCCAAAAACGGGTTTAAAAACTCGGGATCGGGAAATTCGCCCCAGCCAAACCGGTCTTAAAAAACTAAAAAAATTATATTGACACTAAATTAAGGATGCTCTATCGAACGGCATCAATTTCAGAATTTTAATACCATTTTGGGCGGGCCAAAAACCGTTTTAAATTCTCGGGATTGGTAAGTTCGTCAAAGCCAAAATGGTCCTTAAATTCTGAAATTGATGCTATTTGATAGAGCATCTTTCAAATTCTGCTTGAAGAGCAACATCCGGGATGACATAGGTTTGCAGAGCCTATTGACTGGTGAGCAAATTTTTTTTGCTATTTTCCATTTTTATAAGTTGAATCTTGCCCATCTGCTCGCCATCACCATCTACATTCGGCATTTCTTCGTTGTCTACAAGTCTGCTTTTAACTGAGAGTTCATAAAATTTAGTTTTTTGCACCTAACATTGAGTATTGAGTTAAGAAATTTACTAACGATCACGTATCACATCTAACAATTTTTGCACAATTTATTTTGAGTTTTTTTGACACTTTAGGGGGGTTTCCGTGGGAATATCCAGGCGCTAATTGAGTCAGGCGTCCTGGATACCCTCAGACTAATCTGTGCAATTGGGTCGCACAGATAGTCCACCCACCAGTTTGAAGGGATGAGGATTTGATCACCGATGATTCCCTGAAAATTGGATATTCACACTACCAGTCTGGCAGTGAATACACGGGTGCTCTAACTGCTGACTTGTGCGCTTATTAATACGGCAATCAGGCACAGTTAAAAGAGAACGCTTCTCTTTTGGAGTGAGGGATCCTCTAAGGGTTTTTTGGGGTCCAGTTTGGTTAATTTTGGATTCTAAGAATTTTTTTAAACACGGCGCCTTCGAGTTACCAAAAAACGCAAAATCAGTTTAATTTTTATTGCTCTAATGTTTATTTATTTTCACAAAAATTATGTGCGAAAATTAACTTGCAGAGTATTTTATAGCCTTTCTTCTTCAAATAAGACTTTGTGGTGTGATTATCTGAGTTGCTCAGTTGGGTTCCGGCACATTTGGACCCCAGCCGTTTTTTGGTTATAACTTTTTTTATCATCCTAATCCGACATTGTTGGTATCATTCGGTACATGTAAATGTGGTCTATTAGGCCTGCAAAATTATTAATTTTTATTTGTGTTGCAAAAGAGTTATGACCAGAAGAACACAAAAAAAAGATTTTCAGGTTTTTGGTCACTATTTTGTTAACAATTAATGGCTTTTTTGAATTTTCTGGCTAATATCTGAAAGCTCTCAAATAGCAACATTTTGTATTAGGTGGACAAAGAAAATTAGTTATAGTCCAAAAACATGCTGGTGTCCAAATGTGCCTGGGACCACCTGAGGTGTACTGCTTACTGTAAAAATTAAACAAATACATTTTTTTCTAATATTCAAAAAATATATAAAAGAATGGTTTGCGATAATTGCCGAGTTTGCCTTTGCCACAGAATTTTATTTATGATTAGAAATGCTAAGACTTGCTTTTAATAAAATTTTATAAGTTTAAACCGACATAATTTAAAACCACCATCATTCAATATTTTAAAATTTAGTTGTTTACTTTTTTTGGTAATTTTGTTGGCGCTTTGTTTCTTTTGTTGGTTAGTTTTCTGTTTTAAGACACCATTCTAAAGTGCACTATTCCTCAAGTGGGCAGGGTGGCGTTAAATTTAAATTACTAACCTTTAAGACACGCACAAAATATGTTTAAAGTTAATATGGGGTTTTATGGAAAATATTATTAATTATATATTTATTTATTCTTTACTTTTCAAATCTCCCTAAACTTTAAACTTCAGGTGCTGGTGCCGCTCAAGTGTGCTGCGAATCTGGAGTGAAATACCTCCATGGAAAAAAACATTTTTTGTGGCATAAAACCTATGCATATGTTTATATGGTCATATGTTGGGTTTTATGCTACTAAATCTGGTATTATCCATCTACGTACAACGCATTTGATCATCCCATATTAATTACTTGCCTATTATTTGGCTATTATTCCATGCAGCTATGCATTATTTCCCTGCCTAATATGTGGCTATTATTCCATGCAGCTATGCATTATTTCCCTGCCTAATATGTGGCTATTATTCCATGCAGCTATGCATTATTTCCCTGCCTAATATGTGGCTATTATTCCATTGCAGCTATGCAATATTTCCCTGCCTATTATTTGGCTATTATTCCATTCAGCTATGCATTATTTCCCTGCCTATTATTTGGCTATTATTCCATTCAGCTATGCATTATTTCCCTGCATATTATTTGGCTATTATTCCATTGCAGCTATGTTACAGATGCTATAGTGTAGAGTGTTCTATAGTGTAGAGTGTAGGTGTGTTCTATAGTGTAGAGACTCACTACACTACACTCTACACTACTCTCCAAAAGTCTATATAAGCGCAGCGAAATTGCACATCCGCAGTCACTTTTACAAGTGCTATAGTGTAGAGTGTTCTATAGTGTAGAGTGTAGGTGTGTTCTATAGTGTAGAGACTCACTACACTACACTCTACACTACTCTCCAAAAGTCTATATAAGCGCAGCGAAATTGCACATCCGCTGTCACTTTTACAAGTGCTATAGTGTAGAGTGTTCTATAGTGTAGAGACTCACTACACTACACTCTACACTACTCTCCAAAAGTCTATATAAGCGCAGCGAAATTGCACATCCGCTGTCACTTTTACAAGTGCTATAGTGTAGAGTGTTCTATAGTGTAGAGTGTAGGTGTGTTCTATAGTGTAGAGACTCACTACACTACACTCTACACTACTCTCCAAAAGTCTATATAAGCGCAGCGAAATTGCACATCCGCTGTTTTTCATAGAAATTTTAAAACACACAGTTGCTTTTTAAATTTAAGTTTCGCTTATAGAACTGATTTTGCAATTTTTGCTTTTTTGCAGATTGCTCATTGTCCAATTTTATCCCAAGTTCTTTTATTTCCCAAAATGAAATTCTTGCTTGTGTCCTTGAGCGATGAGCTGATGATCATTCGTCCGGCTGACCCTTGCTATGGAGAGGACGATAATGAGTGCTTCAATTTGAAGGAACTCATGGAACCGATCGAAGTTTGCAATATAAATATAAATAATAATTATTTATATGGCAGTATGAGCACATTAAACCTTATTGTTTATTTCATCGTTTTGTAAGGGACGTGATTACGAGGAGGACTTGGTTCAGCTCAAAGGAAGGCTGGCTTCTCTCCATTTTGGTGGCGGACCAGGAACTGTATTCGGGCATCAGGATTTAGGCCGTCTTCGAGCACGCCTGCTTGAAATGAAACAATGGCGCGATTGGGTGTGTTTACTTTTAATTGGTGGCTTTCATTCCCTTTTATAGAATATTGCGCAGTTTGGAGCAGCAGCCCCGTCAAAGGCCAAAAATGTGTTTATAATAAATTAATAAATATATATGTTTAAATTTTAAAGTGTGCTCGTGTGCCTGAGGATGGTCCGTTTTGTGTTGACGGCCATAAAAAAATACCTGGACTTGCCCCCGTAATAATAATAAAAATATATTTTTATTTTTACACCGTATTCAGCTCAAAATCGAACCAACCAAACCTGCCTTGCGAGCCTACAAGTCCTTTTCTTCGTCGCCGAAATCTTCTGAATGGTTTACCATTCAGAAGGGAAAGGTGCTCTGTGTGTCTCTTTTTTTATTTATAAAATTTATAATTTATAGCCTGTTGCAACGGCTAAACTTTTGGCCAAGCTCGTGCCTTCCGTTCCTATTGGTTTTGCACCCAAAAAGGTGCAACTTCATTATTTATATGTCAAAAATGGAATTCATATAAGCGTTTAGAAGCGGAGCACTTTCAAGCCAACGGAAAACAAAACTGAAAAAGTCAGTTTGTGTTTGGATGACTGCAAAGTTTGGCCGGTTTTGCCTGGATTGTCTTCAAAAGAAACGGCTCGTGTTGTGGAACGTAGCCCGGTTTTGATGCGTTATGCTGATGTGCTAAGCAGGCCAGCTGTTATCGAAAAGAAGGTCGCTGTACCAAATTCTGGTCGTCTGTCGCCACCGAAACAAAAGTCGGCCGCGCACACTTGCAAAAATGGCAATAATGGACGTTCTATCGTCCCAAAAAAACACCGGAAGTTGTGTTTTGAGTCCTTGGTCTATTTGGAAGAGCGTAATTGGCAGAAGTTTTTGAATGCCGGGCGTACTGGCAACATTTTGACTTCCGTTGCTGTCCAAAAGAAACGAGACGACATGCCAATTGCGGCCGCTACAAAAAAACAACACTTCGGCCAAAGAACATACGCTGATGTGGTTGCGACAAAAAACGTAACAACTTCTGTCGTCCCACAGACTTACACCAGAAATTATACGTCTAAGCCGTCTTATACTCGAAAAGGCTTAGTGCTTGGTGACTTCATTTGCAGTAGTTTTTTCTCTTCTAAGCATCAGCGTGGTGGTGCTGATCACTCTCACAACACAACGCCTGCAGAACGTTCGGGAACTAATCCAACGAACGAAGAGCAACACGCCTTTCTTCTTGCTCTATTCAAAGAGGATAAAGAAGGGAGAGAACGTGCTTTTGCTTCACTTGTGAATCGTTTTGGCCTAAATGTTGTATCCCGTTGGACTTATGGACGTTGGTGGAAGAACTTCGAATCTGGTCAATTCATGCTGAGTCAACGTGGACGTAAGAATAGGCGGATAACATTAAAACTGCAATATAAAAATAGGAAAATTTTCAACTCCAATGGCCTCGCCAGCGTCGTCGGAGAGAGATGACGCTGTGACAATTGAGTCGCAAACTACTGCGACTCCTTTATCCTCACGCCGGACCGCAAAGCATGGTAGTCAACGCGAAAACTTTCTATATAAATGGATAAAATCATTGTATTAAGAAGCTGGTATGTGCCCGCAAGAGATCCAAGCAAGGCCACAAAACGTTGACACCGAAAGTGATGTTACTTGCGTTGACTTAACGTTGAGCGCAGTTGAGCATGCAAATTGTTTGGAACAAGGAATAGGTTAATGCAAAAGCAATATTCTTTTTTGGAACTTTTTATTCAGAAAAGCCTATGCAATCTGCTTTGTTACCAGTCGGGAAACGAAGCCAATTTACGTCGATCAAATGCGTTAATTGCAAACAGGAGTTGGATGCCATGGATGGTTATGCACTGGTAGATTGCAGTCATAAATGGCATTTTGAGAAGCCTTTTGCTGATTGGTCCGTTTGCACAATGATTTTTTTGCATTTTTTTTTGTAGGTATGCCGAATCATCTATAAAAAAATGCAAAGTTGATGATTGCAAGAAAAAATTTAAAAAAACTCTTTGTCGTGAATGCAGAGAAAATTTGGGGGCCGGTGTTTTCGAGACAGGGTGTTACTGTTCTGTCACGTCGGCATCACCTTTACACGCTGACGAACTGGAAATAAAGTAAATTATATAGTGATTTGCATAATTATTAATATTTTAAGGCTAAGACAAAACATTGGTAAATGTCCGGAATGCAAGAGTCAGCATCCCGGTTTCTGCTTGCTTTGTCAGCAGTTGTTCAAATTGCAGTCAACTGGAATCCGCCAAAGCAAAGTTTTTTTACGCTGCTGTTCGGCATTTTTCCATTATGAATGCTGGTAAACCTGGGCTGATTTGTGTTCTTTAAAAATCGTTGCTAAAGGTATTCTGAACAACCAAGACTAAGCTGCCCGTGCCAGTGCAAAAATCCATGGCAAGGAATCATGGATTTGCATTATCAGTAAGGCTTATCTTATATAAAAATATAGTACTATATGTTATAGTGAGGTTTGTGGGGTGAAGAACGCTGCTCCGCTGCGAAACATTGGCAAGAAGAGGGGCGTTATTGGCGGCCGACCTCAGAAAGCCGACATGTCAGCATCTGCTGTTTCCGATTCAAAGAATTCTGCCAAAGTTTCAAAAAGAATCGTTTCCGGTTCGGTTGATCAGGCATTGATGGACTCACAACTCATGCCACCTCCTTCCTTGGTTCCTCGCCGCAGTTCAAGAATTAGCACGCAGGGATCAAGGACAAGCGGACAGACAAATGTGTCTTCAAGGAAGCCAGTTGCTCCGGTTACTGATCAGTGCGCAACAATGCATTCATCGCATTTGGGTTTTGGATGCGGCTCGAAAAAGGCCAACCATCTGCCATCATACTACACTTCTTTAAGGAGCCAAGTAAAAAATATAATGTCCTGAAAGGGTATAACTGATTTTACAAGGAAACACCGCTTTGTCCCTACTGCAACGCACTTCTCTTGCCATCCGAGTCGACTGGCCCAAAGGCATATTCCAAATGTTGTGCCAAAGGACGCGTCAATCTCCTGCAACGCTTTAAAAAATTGCAAGAGCGGCCTGGAGAGCTTGAAAACATCCTCCGGAACCCAGCTGAGCAGTACAAAAGCTGGAGGGCTTCATTATTTCAACACACACTGGCCTACAACAGCCAGTTAGCTTTTGGACACGTCAACATCAACAGAACGACCGAGAAGATCGACATTCATCGAATTGTCAAGTGCAACAACATGATAAGCTATGTGTTGTGGGACTACAATCCGCCCGAAGGGAATATGCCGCACCTTCACGGCCAGCTCTTCACAATTCCGCCGGCTGAAGCTCGAACTCGGATTACAGACATTTCTACAGAGAATTCTCTCGATGTAAGCATAGGAAGGTCATAGCCAATATTACGTTTATTTTTTGAGGACTCACTCATGGATGCGCTGCACAGAATTCTGCGTGAGCATCATTTGCTTGCTGTAGTCTACGAGTCTGCTGCTGAAACATATCGCCAACTTCCAGCTGAAGAACGTGTGCAATTACGGATGCTTCTCGTAGACACCGACAAAACGGGTGCAGAACGAACGGTTGAAAGTGATGTCGCGCAAGCACCTGCAAATTTGCATGCAGACGACAGAGCAAACGTGAAGCAAATTCATCCTGGGCGACTTGGCACTGAAACTGCCGCTGGGAGCCGTCTTGTCGCACAAGTAGGAATCAAAAGCCAATCAAATTATTCTTAAGGTAGAAATTTTGATAAATATTTAGTTTTACCTGGACACTGGTGCGAATGTTATTCCAGTCAGCGAATACGACATCATTTTGATGGGCCGAGACGAGACTAAAGTGCGCTCAATGAAGTGGTGGAATAGGAACATCGATCCTGCTCTTTTCCCTCTTCTATTTCCGTTCGGGCAATTTGGCTATGGTGAAAAATGGTTTCCTTTTCAGTTTTTCTATTTCCATGTTTTTAGAGTACGGAATTAAACTTGTGCTGTTGAAGAATGAACGTTTTGACTCAACATACAGACAGATCAGGGACAAGGACAATATGCTTTTGGACGCTGATGAAGACCTTGGCGAGGAGGAAGAGTTCCTTGGGGCTGAACAAGAACAACAATTCCATCGCCGCGACCAAGTGTCGAGATCTCAATGGTTTCGCTACATGGCGCACATAAGAGGGCTCAACTACAACTGGCGAGATGGTCACTGGCTTTGGGATTGGCGAACACTTGCCCAGTTGTACACCATCAGCTTCAACAATCGAATGGAAGCGCAAAAAGTGCAATTCATGAAGCAACATCAAGGACGCCGACGTCTAATTCTGCCAAGCTCCATTATCAATTGGCTTAAGGCTCTCCGTGATAAGAAAGGCAAAATAATGTTTCTAAAAATGCTTCAAGTTCGTGTTTAGGATATGAAGGCGACATTGGGCGAGTGTTCATGACAGACGAGCATTTCCGGGGCTCTCGTCAGTATTACCAACGGGAGTACGCTAACTGCATGACGATCTGCAGAGAAGTTGGGAAACCTGACCTTTTGGTCACGTTCACCATGGACCCTGAATGCCCGGAGCTTGAGGAAATGTTGCCAACTGATCCCAGCGGGGAAAGACAACAGTGGTACGACCGACCAGACATCATATGCCGCCTGTTCATGGACAAACTCAACGAACTGCACCATGATCTGACTTACAGAGAAGTCATGGGGCCGATCCGAGGATGGTTTTATTCATTGGAACACCAAAAAAGGTGCCAAAATTGTTTTTATATTTGTTTCGTGGCGATTAGTAAACAATTAATTAAAGAGGCCTGCCACATGTCCATTTTGCGCTCATCCTTGATTGGGACAGAGTACGGAGTGGAGGAATCATCATGACGCCCGAAGACTACATGGGCCAGTACATTTCGGCCGAAATTCCGGAAAATCCGTCTGGGCGATCGCCAGAAGTCCTACTGCGGCGTCAGCTTTACAACACAATAACAACAAAGAATATCCACACATGTTCAATTCGGCGTTGCATTGTTGACGGGAAATGTACAAAACGTTTTCCAGTTAGTTAGAAATGTGCATTAAATTTTTCAACCTTACTAATTAAAGAAGTCCTTTTCCTATGACGATGTCTACTCCGAAACTGCCTACCCTCGGTACAAGCGTCGGCCGCCAGCGTTAACCGAAAAGGAAGCGTCAAAAAATCCCGACAACTATGGCCGGTTCATCCAGTATAAGGACAAAAGTGGGAAGATTGTCCGCGTCGACAACCGACAAGTTGTCCCCTTCAACGCATTCCTTTCTGCCAAATACAAATCTCAGTTAGTGAGATTTCAATAGTTGCACAACAAGTGAACAAATTAAGCATCAACACCGAGTTTGTGGCTGGAGAAGGTTGCACAAAGTATTTGTGCAAGTACGTGATGAAGGGAGCGGACATGGCCTTCATCGAAGTTAAGGGCGGGCCGGAAAAGCAACAGAAGGTGGATTACGATGAGTTCCATCAAATTCGCCTTGCTCGCTACATCACTTCAATGGAGGCCTTTCTCTCGCTAAATGGGACGAAGCTTGTGCGCCGTTCACACGAAGTAGCTCTATTATAACAATAACAATGTAATATTAATTATGATAAGGTCGATGAGCTGGACGTGCATGGTCCAAGTGGACACCGGATTGCTGTGGAATTTGGCCTTAAAGATGAGGAGGAAGACTTGAATGCAGTTTGTGAAGCAGCACAGGCGGAAGAAGACCGGAGGGCAAGAGGCGAAGAGCGCGTGACTCAGCTTACAGCGTACTTTGCCTTCAACAAAGACAATGCACCGCTTGGCCTGACATATGCGAAGTGCAACAAAAAGTTGTGGTACGACATCGCAAAGAAGCAGTGGAAACCATATGTGGGCCGAGTTGTTCCGAAGTTCTGCCGACTGAAGACCGTTTCGCCTAACAATCGCGAACTGCTGGTGATAAATTTCTTTCTTTCAGCATTAGTAATTTTTCTTAGGCAATTCGATTGCTCCTTTTGGTGGTTTGCGACCCAACTGGCTGGGAAGCACTGAGAACACACGATGGCATTGTGCACGGCTCATTCATTGAGGCCGCAAAGGCCCGGGGTCTGCTCAGCGACAATGATCTGTGGATGAACACCATTACGGATGCTTTCCAAACAAAGAAGTCCATCCGCCAGAGAATCAGATGGCTCGCTGTGTTCTTCGCGACTGCAAACCTTTCAAGTCCGACAACAATCTTGGACAACATTTTGAAGGATGCCGACAATTGGCTCGTGAACACCAGTGTTGCAAAGGCATCGGCTGATGATCAGAAGCAATATGTCCTGCACGCTATGGAATGGTTCCTTCTCGCAAAT
>CP049708.1:17643519-17670014 GCA_004148225.2 Heterodera glycines | reverse complement strand
AGAAGTTTTGAGCAATTTAGCCAAAATTTTGGGATTTTATTGGTCCATATTTGGTGTAATATTTCTGAATTTTATATCCATATTTTTTCCCCGGCCCCTACTGATCAGCCATAAAAATTTATTTTAACTATTTACCTAATTACCATTTTTTTATATAATTATAACAACCATTTCAAATGTTTTGGAAAACTAATGAGAAAAAAAGCGAGCACAAGAATGGATTTGTTCAAAAAAAATGAACAGTGTTTTCATAAAATCATCAAAAGAGACCATAGTTTTATGAACAGAAATCGGTCTTGAAAAACCAACAACGACTAAAGGTTCAATCCAATTAATCCAACAAATTTTGCGCACTAATTTTGGCAATTGCATTCAAACGCCCAATCATTTGGATTGAGCCATCAGCAAAATCAGGCAGCATTGTCAGAATGTCGCGCGAGGCTGCCAAAAGACTTCTTCCTCAATGGGATGATCAGAGCCGGCCAAAGACAGTGTCCTATTATTTGCCAAATGCAAAAAATATGGTAACAGATGAATATATTAATCTTTTCATAAATTTTCCTTTATGGATTAATAGCAAATATGGGGAGCTTTATTGATTAAACAATTTTGTCAAAAATAATTTAAGAAATGAACACAAAAAAGTATTTCCGCGTTTAAATTTTTAAATTCCAGTGTCACTATCTGTCGCTTAAAAAATTTTAAAAAAACACCCTTAAAAAATGAAAAACTTTCTCAAAAATTCATTTCCAAAATTTATCATTTTATTTTGTTGACAATTTTTTGGTTTTAAAAATTATTTAATCACAATACAGATTTGGCTTGATTTTGTTATTTAATTAAATAGATTTTGTCATTTTTACACTCTAAATTTGAGTTAAGAGATTGCAATTATTTTTGCTTAATTGACTGAAAATTATGCCAGCATATATAATTTATCGCATTTTTTCACTATTTTTGGCATTGTTTTTCACTATTTTAGTTAATTATTTCGAGATTTTCCTCAGCAAAAGTTGCTGCCTTAATAAAAAAAGTTACAAATAAATTCTAATTATTTTTCACATTTTAAGGAATCCGCGTTGCATCACCCAAAAAATAAAAAACCACAGCGAGCAATTGAAGAGCTGTATTTAATTTAAAATTTTCGGACAAAACAATGTTTTTTGTTATCTTAAAAAATTAAAAAATGAAAGCATAACAAATTAATCATATAATGGTTATTTTATTATTAAAAAATTAAAAAAACTTAAAATTAAAATTGCTTTACTTACATTTTATTGTTTTTCAGCCTTATATTTCATTAAATTCGATCATTTTTGCTTTTTATATTTAATTCTTTTCAACGAAATCGCAATTTTCAGTCTTTATTTTTATACTTTTATATTTAATCAATTTAAAACTCGACCAGCATTTTTTTAACTTTTAATTAACCAAGTTCTGAAGACGGAAAACTTTGAAATGTTTCTTTATAAAAAAGTGTTTTGAGAGTCCAATAAAAAGTTTATTTAATACCTACAAATAATTATTTCTTATAAATTGGACACTATAAATATAGCACCAAATTTTGGAACTGTTCCCACCATGGGTGGGTCTTCAAATGAAGTTGGGAAAGTGCTCATTGTTTACTCAAAATTCTCCTTTTAGTTTTTACTCAAAATTTTTCTACTTATTAAGCAATAGAAATTTTGCATCGGAATTAAATATAAATCTCTATAAAAATGGCTAAAATAACATTTCACTACGATTTTGAAAACTGCTGCAAAGTTAATTCAATTGATTGCCCAAATTGTTGGGTAAAACTGAGAACATTAATTTGTGACTTTTATAGCTTTTCTACAACAACAAACTATTAACAGGAACTCATCTAAACTGAACTTTTTGTATCAAAATTTAAAGAAAATTAAAAAATTATTTATTAATTACAAATGTCTTTATTTTGTTTTTCCCTTTACTATTTCCCATTTTGTCATATTTGGTATTTGTTAAACCCTACAATGGGATTTAAATTTTCCATTTTGACGGGATGATTTAAGGGGTTTAGAATTTGTTCCAAACATCAATTTAAAACAAAATATAAAAAGGAGCATTTTAAAAGACTTTCACTTCCTTTAAGTTATTTCTTTACTTATCCTATAAGTATTGTTTACGGTTTTGTAAAAATTTGTCTACAACACATTTTTTTAAATTACTAACATGTCCCGTTGGACTACTTTTTCATTTTACAGACATTTTGCTCAACATTTTGACGGTTGATGTTGGCGCAACTTTTGTAAAATTTCTGACGGCACCAACTCGGCATTAAACACAAATTGCGGACGAATTCCATCCACATTTGACGGGAGAAAGTGTTCAACAACGGCGACACCAGCAATGGTCATTCATTTTTTATATAATTTTTATTTTTAAATTTCCATAATTTAATCACATTGAAATAACTAAAAAATTTTAATATTGTTCAAATAATTACTGCATCATATGCTTCAATTGACTAAGAAATTGCCTGAAGTGATAAACGGCAACAATTTGAGTTTCAAATTGAGATGCATTCGTAATTTTAAAAAAATTTATTTGATGAAGATTTTCGGCCAATTAAATCGATTTTTTAGATGATTATAATTTTCCTCCTTTTTTCCATTTTTCAAATGTTTTTAAATTTGCTAAAAATTTTTTTTATATTTATTTTCAACGGGTGAAGACTTACTTTTATTATTTAAAAATTTGATTTTTTAAAATTAAGTTTCTCAAATATTACATTTTGTTGCTGTTACAGGCTTTCTCTTCGTGTTCGCTCAATACATATATAAAATTTAACGGCTTGGCACACAAAATAGAGAGTGCTATTTTCAAGTTTCCCGGTCTAAATTCAAAAAATTCCTCGGTTAATGGTACTTAATCTCAATTTCTGTACAAATTCTCGAGTCTCGTGAACCATTTTTTTGGCAAATAATTAGTTTACTTAAACCTTTTTTAAAAAAAATAACCGGTTAATGTATCTTTTAATTTATTAATTTTCCATTAGTTCTGTTTTCACTTTTATCTGTTAAATGATATTTTATATATTTTTATGAATCCTTATTCTTATCATTCTTTTCTGTGCAACAAAACTGACTTTCCAAATAAATTTTTTACTTTTTAAATTTATGTTAATATTCAATTTCCTAAAGGATTGCATTTAAATTTAACTTTAACTTGCAAATAAATATTTGCATTTCTAATATTAAAGCAAACTTATTTAACCCTCCCCTTCAGATTGTTTTCCCTTTGAATGCACAGTGTGCCAATGCTTTGGCAACATTTGTACTAATTCGTTGGCACAACCGCCGTCTCCAATCGCTTGGAATTTGGAGTTATGCCGAGCTTGGAACGTGAGAAATATGTCTTGGCATTTTACAAATGTACACCGAAAAATGATTTTTCAGTTATTCGTGCGTCTGGAGCCGACTATGCTTACTGTAAAAATTTCCAGATTTTTTCATCAGATTTAAAATTTATTATTTTTTTTTACAGTTTTGGCAGCCTTTGGTCCATTGTGTGAATTTATCAGAATGTGGCTTCCATGTTTAAGTAAAATATTTATTTACATTATTTTTTCATTTGAATAATTTTCAATTGATGCTAAGTGTGTATTTTTTGATTTCAAAGGGGACACAATTTTCGTGAAATCTACAAAAAAAATGGTCAAAAATTTTAATCGGAATTTTAATTAATAATTTAAAAAAAAAAATTATTTGGTGAAGATTTTGCCCATTAAATCCGTTTATGCAAAAAATGCTATTGTTTCTCATCAATTTTCTATAATTACAAAAAATTTTCAATAGAAAACCAATTTTGCTAAGACTGGATTTGGACATATTGCCTAGGCCGCTGAAGCTCAGCAAAGAATGACGTCCACTGCAAACGTCTACACTAACCAATTTCCATGCCAAATAAATTTTTCGGTTTTAAAATCGGTCACACATCAATTTTTATGACTTTTTATCCGTTTTTAGAACCTTCAAATAAAACATTAATCTCTTACTTATTAAACTTTGCAGCTTTTTTTTACTTTCAAATAATAAATAACAGCATTAAGTGCCGCAATGCATAAGAGCTTATTATTTTTTCTTTGCCATAGATTCAATAACATTAATTTGTTCAAATTTTCGTTGATTAAAAACGCTTTTACTTTAAATTAATGCTGGTTTGCTACATTCATTCATTTCTAAAATAAAATATGCATATTAAACATACACTTAATTTTTATACAAATCAGAGAAAAATATAAAATCTTATGTATTAAAATTTGCAAATTTAATAAATAATATAACAACAATATAAAAAATTTCTATATTCCAATGCTTTTTGAACTTTAACATATTTGTTTTGTATAGTTTGTTATTGCAAATAATATTAAATTATTTTTTATTTACTTCAATACTAATATTTAATTATTCTTTTGTAATATAATTGTTCACATTTGTTCTTTTTAATTCTGACATAATTTAACTCAGTTTAGTCGTCGTTGTGAATTACGGTAGCAACGTGTGTTACCACCAAAAGAGAAAGAGCACAGACACAAACGAGAGAGAGTAGAGAAGAGAAGAGGAGACGTGCTAGAGAGAAAAGGGAGAGAAAAATAGCATGACACAATGGGTCAGACAAAATATTTTGCAAAATATAACAATAAATAAAAATTTTTTTTATAGAAAAGAATTAAAGTAATGAATCATATTAATTTTTTAAAAAACAATTCCTTAAAGTTTTTTATATAAAATTTATTAATTAAACAAATAAAATTGTAACAATCGACAATATAAAAAAAACAGCATTTTATAGCTATTGTTCTTCAAATTTCAAAAAATTGTCTCCTTCCAGCTCTCTTTTCAATAATTAAACGGCATAATTCGTTCTGTGCCGAATTGACCAAAGCCACCGCCATCAAATTATTTTTGGCGAAGAAAATCCACGAATTCTGCTTGAAATGTTGTTGGACCTTTTAAGAAAAACAAAAAATAGAAAAACAAAATTATTTAAAAAAAAAATGAAAAACACTTAAAGGCCTTTAATGAGTGCAAAAACTCGGGGATTACCATTTTTATGTTTTAATTAATACTTTTCATAATTGAAAACTGTTTTACATGAGGATAGCATAAAACCAACAAATTCCACCGCTAAAAAACGGCATTCAAAACTTTACTGATTTCAAAAAAAATTGCAACTATCAAAAAGAGAACATTTGAACAACAGTCTGGTGTTTTAAGAGTATAATTCTAACCATAGTTGTCCAAAGTGAACTAATTTATTTGATTCGATAACCTTAAGCTTCTCTATCTGCCTTCAAAAAATAATAAATTTGAAAAAAATGATTTTCCAAACATTTTAGAACTCTACGAAATTTCTTTAAAATTTTCCAGACACGTAGGTGTAAAACAAATACGTATAGGACAACGTTAGGGCTATCGAAGGATAATAAATAATGGTTCAATTAAGACAAGCATAAAGGGAGGCATACTCAAAAAGCGCCGATTGTCGCCCATTTATTTACCACCCCCCCCCCACTGTGGCATTTATGTCTGTCCTTTCCAAATAATTTATGTAACAAATGCAATTTTTTAAACTCCGCCAGCTTTGCAGAGCGCAATTCTCCATCAAGAATAACAACAAATGTTTGTACTGCTCAACGCATTCTCTGACCTGAAATTCTTTGTTGAAATTTATCAAAAAACGAAAAAAAAGAATTTTTCCCCGCCTCTTTAAAAAGTGTTTTGTTTGCCCTCCCGGCTCTCCTTCTTCATTTTTATGTTGAGAAACTGAAAGAAGAAACAAAAATTAATGAATTAAAGACGAAATTGGTTGAAGAACAATAAATTGCTGACCAACTCTGTCGCGCTTCGATTTTGGCATTTGCGAAGGTGCGGCAAATGGAATAAAAAAATTGAAATTGAAAAAAAAAATCTGTGCATAAAGTACAAAGTATATACAAAAAAAATAGCAAATTCATAGTTTAAAATAATCTTTTTGAAGGCAAAAAATTCAGAAAAGAATTTAAAAAATTCCGACGATTCTATTAATTTAGAAATCGTAACTATGTGCAATCCCTGTTTTGAAAGATGCAAAAAAAACTATTAAAATTGCTTAAGGCTAAATTTTAAACGTTCATTCATGCACGGTTAAAAACAGTTCGGAGAAAAATATTGGCTTAAAGAGCAAAATGCCAAAAAATAAAAAATAATACAAAGTGTCTTCATTCACTGATTTCACTACTTATAATAAATATTTGAAACTGACGCTAGCAATGACTTTGATTTGCATTTTTCATAGTTAAAATATTTTGTCATTATTACTCTAACTGTCTTTTTATGAAGTCTCTCCCTCTCCCTCTCTCTCGCACTTTCAACATCAATCTTTTCTTCTCTTTATCTCTCTCTCTCTTTGTCTATCTCTCTCTTGATTCTCTTTCTCTTTAACTATCTCTCTCTCTCTCTCTCTTCACCCTCTCTCTCTCTCTTACTCTCTCTCGCGTTCTCGCTTTTTTTCAGATACCTAAACAGCAAATTTGATTGACGGATCACCTCTGAACTTTTGAAGAGATTTCGAGAAATTTAGCCATAAATTTGAGAATTTTGTTGCCGAAATATTTAAGGAATTTATATCCATGTTTTTTCGACCCCCTACTGATCAGCTATAAAACTTAGTTTTCAAATTTATCAATTTACCATTTTGTATATAATTAAAAACGCCATTTCTAATGTTTTAAAAATTAATGAGAAAATAGTGAGGCCAAGAACGGAATTGTTGAAAAAAATGAATAGTGTATTCGTAAAATCACCCAAAGAGACCATAGTTTTATGAACAGAAGTCGGTCTAAAATCACCAACTGTACAATTTAAAATTAAAATCCTATAAAATCAATTTAAATTAAAAACACAAATTTCACAAAGTAAAGTGGCGGACTGGTCCAACCAAAAAACACAACAATTATTCATTCATTCAACTGCTCCTCCGTCAATCAGTTCAAATCCCATCTTTTTGCTCCACCAAGAAAGAGCAAACTCCGACCAAAAAATGTCTGTAAGTCAGCAATCGGATTTCAATGCATTTCCTGTTTTGATCCATAAAAAAACTATTCAATTGTTTACGGATAAATGTGTGAAATTCTGTCATGGACGGCAAAAAAAGTGGATAAAATTGCTTGCTTAAAAAACAAAATGCCAAAGAATTAAAAAGAAATGCAAAAATTGCAAATAATTAAATGAATTTTAATTTTACAACAAATAAAAAATTCAACTTTTCATTATAAAGATTCAAGCACAATTAATTACCATTAATTCGAACAAAAAAATAACAAAAAAGCATCCAAATTGCCCTTTTTCCGCCGCCATCTTCTAATCCAATACAATAACATCTTGCTGTTCAACTGCATTCGAGCTGCGGTGGCGTTCTCGCCATAACTGTCGCTGTCGGGCCGCCAAGTCGGGCGCCAGAAACACAATGGCCGTCCTACGGCGCCGCCGCAGTTCTTGCAAACTCAGTGTTGCCCCATTGTTGACGGCATTCGACAAATCACTCAAAACCATTTTAAATTTTATAATCTATAATTAAAATTTCCTATTATTTTACAAAAAAATGCTTTGATCACAAATACATTCTAAATTTTTGCCAAAAGGAAGACTGCGAGCGACAATGTTGAATAGCAAATACGATGAGCAAAATAGCAAATGTTGCCGTGAGTGAAAGCTGACATTTTATTATTCCACTGCCATATAAGAATTTGAATAAATTTATTTGGCAACAAATTTTGAAAAGAAATTAAAAAAAAACTTTATATTTGTGTATAAAAATTAATTATTATTACTTTTTGCATTTAAAAATATATTCTTTTTATTAAATATTTTTGTTTCAAACTTTTAAAATATTGAAAATAGCAATTTTTTAATTATTAACACTTATTTTTATAATAATAATCCTCTGCCATATAACTTTTTCAATATTGTTTATTCAAACTTTTCAAAACTTGCATGCAAAATTTTTCTCAATGAATTGAAAATCAGTAAAACACAAGGACAATTCCTTTCAACTCCGACTGCAAAGAGCACCAAAAAAAAAAATTTTGCAAAATACTAATTAATTCACCAGACCTTTCAAATTTTAATTTTAATTTTGCGTAAGCATTTAAAAATTGCCTTTTAAAAGACTGATAAAACGCATTCGTTATAAACTGATTTAAAAGCTTTTTAACATTTTGCTAGATTTGGTACATGTTAGACTTCAGCAATTTTACGTGTAAGAAAATAATATTTGCACTAAATTTAATAACAAAAACAATCACACAAAAACAGTTATTCACAAAAAATTCATTACAATAATTAAAAAATTATTTAATTTTTCATTAAATTATGTTCAACATATTTAAATAAAAGCAAAATTAATACAGTTATCCGTCACCCACTCCCCTCCCTCTTTCGTCTCTTCTTCCTTCGCAACCACCACAAAAATGCATTTGCATCGCCTTTTCCTGCTGCCCAGTCACTTTTTTGTCGACAAATGGCAAAAGAGTTTGCGCCGATGAAACGGCCATAAATTAACCAATCATTATTGATTTGGTTAAAAATACGATTTTTTCAATATTTAACAGCAACAAATTTTTCCCGTTTCGTTGGCACTTATCCCATCCCATTTTATATCAACTCAAAAGGACTCAAATATTTGTTTAAAAATAATTTTAGCAATTTTTATGGACAATTCTTGGCATTTCATTAACTTATCAATTTACAAGGTCCATATTTCTGGCTTAATTGCTACAGTTAACACAAAATTTTTCCATTTGACTTAAATTTGTATTATTTATTAAAATTTTGTCTGTTATATTTCGTTCTTTTAAAGTGTGCAAATTGCTCAAAAAAATTTTTCCATTTTTGAACATCTAAATAAAACGTACTTTTAAATGCAAAAAACAAAAATTGTTATATTCAGTCCTCCCTCTCCTCTGCCTCGCACCGACCCTTTTTCATTATGATTCACCACCCATTTCTCTATTGCTGCATCACAAATAAATTTTGCAGCAGCAAAATGTGAATGGAAAAAGCAACGATGAGAACCCCCTTCCAATTTGCCATATAACATTTATTCCGGGTTCAAGAAAATTTAATGCATTTTTAATTAAATTACAAATTTTTAAGTCACAAAAACAGTGCAAAAGAAATTTTTACAACGTTTTACTTTAACAAAAAATAAATTGAATTTATTTACTGTAAAAAATCATTTTACTTTTTACCTACCCAATTAAATTATGATACTATTAATGGGCAAAATTTGGTTTGATTAAAACCCAAACATTTTTAATCTTTTTTGTACGTCCATATTTTCTAAGTAAATTCATAATTTACAAATTTTAATTAAATTTATACCCATTTTTAATTTTTAAAATACAATTTAACAAAAAAAGACAAAGAAAGTTAAACAAAAAGATATTAAATTTTTACAATTCTTTAATGCATTTTTAAAAGTCATAAATTCCATCTCCACTTCATTATTACTCTTGCACAATTACTTTACCAATAGCCCTCTGAAAAGAATTGAATTAGGCCCACGGCGGCAAACTTTTTCAGCTTTTTTGAGCAGTTTACACTGAGCCCAATGTTCCACATCTCACCCCATTTTTTTGCAATCAATTAGTAATTAATTAAAAGATGATATATAAACAACCATTTTTGCATTACAATAACTTTTTTATTAATTACATTTTGCTGTTTTTGGTTTTGTATAAACAAAAAACAAAATTCACACTACTGATTTACATTTTTCCAAAAATTTTTTTTAATATTTTTGTTTGTGTTTTACACAAAACTTTTATGTTTAAAAAATATTTTTCCGCACAAAAAATCCTGAATTGGTTTGTGATTTTCCGGACAACTATTCCTGTTTTTGCTTTAAAATTTTCCGGAAATCTTTTCCTCTTTTTGGTTTCGTATTAAACATCAAAACAATTACCATTTTTTGGTTTATAGTTTCCCCAAACCTTTATTTATTTATTTTTTTGTTTTCAAAAAAACTATTTCTGTTATTGAACTGAGTCTGCCGCCAAAACACTGGCGCAAAAACGACACAGTCCCGTCTGGCTGTACCATTGCTTTAATTTAACCATTCCGAATATTTGTGATTTTTTATACGACTTAAGCATCGCTTATTTTTTAAAATATAATTTAATTTTCTTTGAAATTTTTCATCCCATTGCCCTCCTTAGCTCCGCTTAATCCAAACTCATTCGATCACGCTAATGCATCCCCTCCGCTGCTGGTGGATTGTCCATTTCCGACTTTGTCGCACAGCTTCCGCCCGACTCTCCGCTTCTCGTGCACATTGCGCTCCCTTTTTTGCTACTCCCACCACATTTGTCGGTCTGTTCAACTGCACTATCGCGTTCGGACTGTACTTTCTCTTCCGCGCTGTTGCTTCAGACATTGGACGAAACGCATTGTGCACATTACCCAGGGATTTCAAGTGGGTGACACTGCTGTACAAAGAGTCATGAATAAGCCAATTTAACTCTCGGGACTAATTCTTGGTTTATAATCTTTTCAATAAAAATTTTATCAATACCAAATACGGGTTCTGAGAGTAGAATTGGCCAATTCTTTATGCCAAAAATTTGTTAGCTGAAAATCGATCGACTCATTCCTTAGCATAGTATGATCAATGTTTACTGATCAAAAAGCTTTGATTTGGTCGTAACCACATAATTTTAAATACAGCAAGGGAAACCCAAACACTTTAATTTGTTCAACAAAATTTAATGCTTATTTAATTAAATTACATATTTTTAAATCAAAAACATCATAAAAAAAAATTCTTTTTTAAAACCTTTATTTTTTAATTTTCAGGAAATTTCTCAAATTTTGCCGAGGCCGTTCGGTGTGTGCGATGACGTGGACATTCCGCCGTTGCCCAAGCCGCTGAAGCACCGCAACAATGGCGCACACTGTAAACGTCAACACTGATGATTTCCATGGCACACTGCCGAAGAACAACTCGAATCATTTTTGCCAAAAAATTTGGTGGAACACTTTTTATTATTTACAAAATAATTATATATATACTTTTTAATTCATTATTTTGAAATTCAATAATTTAAAAAAATTGCTTTTTTCCACATTTTTCTGCAATTATTAATAAAGATTTATTAAAATAATATTCTAATTTATTTTATGAGTTTTTAACAATTGGTCATGTAGTGATCAGTAAAAAATAATAATTAATAATAAATAAATTTAAATATTTAATTAACACAAATTAATTAATTAATAAATTTAATTTTTATTCTTTTTAAACACATTTTTTTTGCCAAATTGGTCAGACTTTTCAAGCCGCCGCGTAATTACCCGCGCCCGTTGCAGGACAATATGGTGTTCCCGGTGCTCTTCCTGTTCGGTTGCATTTTCCTCGTCGCGTTCCCTATGTATGTAAAAATTTAATTTAGATTTATTTAGAAAACCTCAAAAATTGCATTTTTATGCCATTTTGCCACAGCGAGCCATATCAAATTTAAAAGCTAATATATTTTTTTCTATTACTTTTTACAAAACAATTCCTGATTTTGACTTTTGCTTCACAACAAAGCAATTATGTTTCTAACTTTTGCTTTCCACAAAACTATTTTTGTTTTGTACTTAAATATTTTTTGCGAATTTTGTTGGCAAAGTATTTTTAAAAAATTGGTTAGCCTAAGCATTTTTAATTACTTTTAAAAAAACAAATTTAAAAATTGCCCCATTTTTTGCCAGCATTTGCCTTTGCCCCGTGCTGTCCGTCACTTCCATCTTTGGCGTCTGCACTTTTTTGTCCAAATATGTGGCTTTTGTGTCACTGATGTGAGTTCTAAACCAATTCACGGAATTTGGGATTGTTTTTTAATGCCATAAAAATGTCTTTCTTCCCACAACAAAATTTGGGTTTGGCACCGGGCGACGCTAACATTGTTAAAAAAGGTTTCCCTGCCAACCATCAAAAACATAATAATTCCCATTTTTTGCTTATATTTTTTAAAAAACTTTTTAAATTTTTTATTTGTGTTCCAAAAAACTTTTTCTGTTTGTTTTTTGTATTTTTTCCGGAAAACTATTTCCGTTTTTTTGTATTCTTACACGAAAAATAATATCTGTTTTTTGTTTTGAAATTTTCCAGAAAACTATTCCTGTTTTTGGTTTGTGTTATCAGGAAATCAAATACTGAGGCCCGACGGTGCCGGTAGGCGCCGTCAGGAAAAAAATTTTAAAACTTGAATGCGGTATGTTAACATATTTCGACCCAAAATTTTGAATTTCACCAATGCAACCAAAAATGCTACCACTAAAAATACAAACTTCAGTGGCGAGAAACAACAAAAATTACGTCAAATTTTGCCCATTTTTTGGCTTACAATTTGCAAACAAAAAAAGGATTAATATTATTTTGGCACAATTTTTTGGGAAATAATTTTACAAAAAAACTGGTTAACCTTAGGAATTTATATTCATTAAAAAAACAATTTATAAATTTGCTCCATTTTTTGCCAGCATTTGCCATTGCCCCGTGCTGTTCGTCACTTCCATCTTTGACGTCTGTACAATTGCGGGCCATCTCACAAACTCTTTGATGCTGATACTGCCATTTTTGTGGGTGCCGTTTTTTGGCATTTCAGAATTTGAAAATGTTCCCTTTATTTGTCCAAAATATGTGACATTGATGGCAATGATGTAGTTCCAAACAAATTCTCGTCTTTGCGGAGATCAGCCCTTCCATCAACATCACCACGGTAGGGATTTAATTAAGGCTAAAATTTAGTTTTACAAACTCTACATTTCTTAATAATGTAAAAGTTTTTGGGTGAACAAATGCTTCGAACATAGTTTTGGTAATACTGTCGACGGTAACGCCCCTTTTTTGAAAAATTTTTAATAAACATGAACTTGTGGTTTAAATTCTGTTAATTGTTTTTGAATTAAGTGTGATGCTTTGTTTGAATACATTTTTTATTTAAAAAATTATTTTTAATATTCAGACATTTTGCTCAATATTTGAACTTATTTAAAAAAAAAACCAATGAGGCTTCAACTAAGATTTTGTACACCAAATATTAGCGTATAAAGAATTAAATACTTATTTTCCATTGACCATTTTCTCATTTCACCGGAAATGTACTTTTTTTGCGACGTGTTTTTCCAAAAAAATAAAAATAAAAACGTGGGGAGGATCATGCTTTTTGTTTTAGGTTTTTTTTCCAAAAAACAATTCCTGTTTTGCTAATTGTATTTCCACAAAACAATTTCTGAATTTAGTTTTTACTTTTCCGGAAAACACTTTCTGTTTTTACTTTTCCATAAACTATTATTAATATATAATATTATAATCAGGCATTTCTTCCATTGCGCTATTTGCTGCTGCCGGACAACATTTACACGTTGATCAATTATGTGTTTGGCTAGCAGCAAAAATAATTAAATTAAATTTATTAAAATTATATATTCAATAGGCATGCAACTTTTAGGCAAATAAGCTTCACAAAGTTTTTATTTGACAATGCCCAAAACAATTTTGCAAAAAAAAACTTAACACAAGGGCTTTCTGTTTGAAAAATTAAAAAAGTGTTTTTACTTTTTCTCATGTTTTCGGGGCCCTGATCATGAATGACATTCATTTCCACTCATTTTAAATCCCGGACCCGAATTTGAACAAAAATCGAAAATAAATCATTTTTCCATGAAATTCCAAGTTTTAAAATGAGAATTTATGTAACAAAATAAATGTATTAATCTTGTGAACTTAAAGATTTTTTTTTTAAGTTTAATTTAAAAAAAGTTTGGTTGCAAATAGAAAGGGCTACTTTCCCACAAAACTCCAAGTCTTTTTACGAATTATAAAAATAGAAAATTCAATTATTTTAAGTGCATGAAATTTAGTTGCCTAAAATTTCCCCGACATCACGGCACCATAACATTCTCGTAACTATGCTTTTCAAATTCTGAGCACTTCTCTCTGATATCAAAAAACGTCAAATCAACTAACAAAATGGGCCCTAAAAAAAGGGTTTGAAAAGCAAAAAAGGTCGATGATCTACATGGCTTGAAATATTTCTAAGCTAAAATGAAGACTACGAAATTTTTTCTGAATTTTAATCAAAATTTCAAAAATTTTTGAAAAAAGTCCCGGTCCCGGCCCAAAAAACTGAAGCCGGGACCGGGAGTCCCGGAAAAACGGGAGTCCCGGTCACGGCTTTTTTGGACAAACCACCGGGACCGGAAGTCCCGGATAAACGGGAGTCCCGGTCCATTTTCCAAGTCCCGGTCCATTTTCCAAGTCCCGATCCCGGTCCCGGCCATTTCAAAATTCCGGGCTCTATTATTTAATTATTGTTTTTTTCGTTAAAAGCTGAACTTACAATTCTAAAAAAGAATTACTCATTTTTTCAATTTATTAATCATTCACTTTTTTAGTTAAAGTGCGTGCCGAGATGCGCGACGGGGACGGCGAACTGTTGGGAGGTGCCGAGCGGGGGGCACACCAATCATTGAGCTGAACTCGTTGGGCAACAGCAAACATCAGCTGCTGTTCACACCGCCCAGGGCCGGCAAGTACAAGCTGTACTTGTACTGTTTAGGTGGGAAATAGGTTTTTTTAATTATTTATTAATCATGTTTAAATTCTTTTAGAATTGGTCGTGCCAAGTGCTTACCCTTTGTTGGCAATTGCTGAAAAAATTGGCCAAACGGCGGCGGAGGAGAGAGACGAACTAAGCAAAGTGGGGAATACAGAAGAAAAACAAATAAAAATATTGAAATAATTAATACAAAATATTATTTGCCTTTTTTGTTCAGGTGGTTTTGCGTGGCGAAGGACTGACGACGGCACGCGTCAAAGAGTCGGCCGAATTTATCATTGACGCATCCAAAATGCATGAACAAGTCGACAAAATCAATGCGGCATTGTTGGGCGAAAGAGCGGACGTAATTTGAACAAAATTAATAATCAATTAATTAATTAATTGCGAATAATTATTTACAAATAATTAACTATTAATAATTTTTTTTAAAAGATTCCCGTCAAAGTGTCCGCCCTGAGGAATCAAGTCTACAAGAGTGTAGCAGAACAAAAAGATCACCGAAACTGGGTAATTAATAAATTTTAGGGCACTTACACGCCATTGATGGGCGGCACTTATCAATTGATTGTCCAAATTGACTCCAAAAATGTGCCGGGTTCACCGAGCACGGTGATTCACACATTTTGATTTTAAATTAACTAATTATTTTAAACATTTTTCATTATTTTAGGTTCAAGTTCATTACCATCAATTGCCTGCTGAGTTAATCTCTGTCGACGCGAAACCGCTCAAATTTGGCGTGATTAATGAGGACATTAGGTGAAATTGAGAAGAAAGTAATCGATTTAATTTTAAAATTTCATTTAATAGAACAATAATTGACGCGCGAAAGGCCACCGCTGGACATTTGTCGACACAATGTTCAGGGCCGACACGGCCCGAATATTGCGAATTGATGGACAACAGAGACGGAACGGTGAACTCGGACTTTTTTGTTTAATTGAAATTTAACATTTTAATAAATATTTTTCAATTTTTTTTTGAATTGTTCAATGCCTGAAAAATTGGAAATATTTGTTTTGAAATTCATTTATTAAATTATTATTTTATTTTTTGATTATTTTTTTATTAATTCATTTAATTTCTTCAAATTCTTTTATTCTTTCCTTTCAGTACGTTCTCCGCGTAAAGCCAAAACAGTTGGGGCGGCACACATTGACCATTAAATACGACAACGAAAATGTGCCGGGCCCCCCCTTCACTTTCAATGTCACAAATCCTCCCGACCCATCAAGAGGCAAAAAATTAATAATAATGCCAAAAATTATTTGCGTTTTTCAATTCTTTCAAATTTCAGTGAAAGTTTACGGGCCTGGCATTGAGCACGGCATTCTGCACACATTCAAATCAAATTTTGTTGTTGACACAAAGGGTTAGAAAAACTCAGTTTTTTCTTTTTTGCAAATTAATGAATTTTCAGGCGCGGGTGCCGGCCAACTGACTGTGCGAGTGAGGGGCCCTAAGGGGGCATTTAATGTGGAAATGCAGCGGGACTCGGCACAGGAACGGACCATCCATTGCAAGTGGGCAATTTTGGCATTTCCAATTAAACATACAAATTATATTACTCAGCTGTTGTTTCAAAGGTATGAACCTCGCGCGTCCGGCGCCTACCATGTTGAGGTCAAATGGCACGGACATTACGTGTCAGGTAAGAACTTTTTTTATTGTCTGATGAATCCAAATTTTCTAAAATTAAATTAATTGCTTTAATGGAAGAATTGAAAATTCTGGCAAAAATGCTGTATATGTGTTCGACCGGTTTTTCCAAAAAAAATTTTAAATTAATAAGACAAATAAAAACACGGCTCTGTTTCCCAGTGAATATTGTTTTATAAACATTTTTTAAAAAGGGTTTCCGGGTGCTTATTATTTATTTGAACACTTTTAAAAAATTGTTTCCCTGCAAAATTTTTTGAAAATTTATTTAAAAACATTTTTGATTACGTTGTTTATACCAATGGGAAGCTTAGACTCCCTTCTTTTAATTTAAAAATTTTCATTTAAAAATAGACACTTTTTGGCCAAAAAAAAAAACAAAAATAATTCATTTTAAGTGATTTTTTCTTTATTTCTAAAATACTAATTGTGTTAAGGGCCCGTAACTGATGCATAAAAAAATAAGCAAATTTTTGGGATAAATAAAAAATGGACTTATGATTTTACAATTTTAGCGAAATTATTAGCAAAGTGTTATAAATTTATCATTTTAATTATCATTCTCATCAAAATTAACTAATTATTTCTTTATCTAATTATCGACTTTCTTTTGAGTTAATCATCCATCCTCGGAGTGCTAACGTTTTCATTTTAAAATTTAACTAAAATTTCATTTTATTTTTTACCAACCCAACTAAATTATAAAATTCACGCCCTCCTCGTCTTTGAGAAAAATTATTTTGCAAATTGTTCAATTGGAAAATATTATAAATATTATTAAATTTTTGCAAAAAAATTCCCCCCCATCACGACACCATAAAATTCTCGCAACTATGTTTTAAAATTCTGAGCACTTCTCTCTGATTAAAAAAAATGATCAAATCAACTAACAGTCATTTAAATTAGCCTTTATTTTTTTAATTTTCAGGAAATTTCTCAAATTTTGCCGAGGCCGTTCGGCGCGTGCAATGACTTGGACATTCCGCCGTTGCCCAGCCCGCTGAAGCACAACAACAAATGGCGTACACTGCAAACGTCAACACTGCTAATTTCCATGGCACACTTCCGAAGAACAACACGCACCATTCATTGGCCACAAAATTGGTGAAAAAACATTTTTATTTAAATCTAATTTATTCATATACTTTTAATTCATTATTTTGAAATTAAATAATTAAAAATCAATTTTGACTTCTACTTTTACTCTTCTTTCAAATTTCAGAACATTTCTCATTTTAATTAATTAATTGTTAATAAGTTTTCACTATCAATAATTGGATTAACTTATATTTCATACAGAAACATAAAAATTTTTTAAATTCAAATTATTCAAAAAATTTTGCTTTGGACAGCCAACAATTCGCTCTTCCCAACCATTTGAAAAAATTTCAAAAAAAAAACACAGAATTTTAAGATGTTTTGCTGCAAAAATGCACTTTAAAAAATTTTAAATTTTAAAATTATTTTCCATTCGGGGAAAGGAAACAATTTCGTAAAAGACAATATTTGGAAAAATAAAAAATGAATTTTTTGTGCCAATTAAATAAATATAAAAAATATATATATAATAATTCCTTTCCCCTTCCCATTTCAGCACAACTGCCTTCCATCGGTCGCCATTCCTTTGCCATCACCGGATACGACCTCAACCAACCAACGAAAACAACAAAAGCAACAACAACCGGGGTTAGTTTCTCACAAAATTTGTTCCCTTGAGCTAAATTAATTGCAATTTTTCAATTTCCTCAGCCTCAATGGCCTGCTGCGCACTGCACAAGTTGGACGCGGCACACCAGTGTCTGAGCATGATCAACTACGTTGTTCGATGGCACTGAACGACGGCACAGAAAACGAAATTGGTTGGCAAAAAAGCACTTACACACAAACAAACACATTGTTACCCTTTTTCCATGCTCATAATTAAACAAACATGCTTTTACATAAATTGCTGCACCCAAATCAACGGCTTTTGATAAATTGCATTACTGCACCAAATATACACTTACACATTTTTAAATTATGCTGATTTTTAATTTACTCTAAACAATGAAACATTTCTAAAATATGGCATTTTCAGACGGTTAAAAATAAATTATAAGTAAAACAAATATACAGTTTAGTCCACCAACTCTTAAAGCAACAAACAAATGCGAATTTAAAAGCAAAAAATACTGTTTTTTTTCTGACAAATACTCTATCATAAACGCATTTCTATTATTTTAAAAAAAAAATTGATACATTCACATTGTTTTTTGTACTATGAGTGAATTTTGATAAATTAAATTTTAGAAAAAAATAAGAAAATGCCATATACGAATACTTTTTGGGCCATACTATAGATGGTGGATGGGCAACCTTTTTGAAAAAAATTGTTTTGTTCTAGAAAGTAAAAAAAATATTATATAGAATTTTTATGGGTAAGAAACATAAATCAAATATTCATTTTGACCAATTTCCAATGCCGGACCCGAATTTAGAACAAAAAGTCAAAAAAGAAACTTTTTAAATTGATTATTTTTGTTAGTAAAATTGATCAAAATTTATGTTCCCTGACCCAGAAAACTCCCAATAACATATTTTCACAAATTTTTGAGAACAAACAAAAAATTTTTAAAAAAAGATTGCCCATCCACCATCAATAGTATTACTCTTTTTTGTTTATTAAGGCACGTGTTAAGGGCAACAAAAAGGCATTCGACTTAAATTCACAGCCCTACTACAAATATAAAAAATATTTTTTTTTTACAAATAAATTTAGAAATAAAAAATAATATTTAAAATGAGTTAATTTTAAATTTTAGAAAATATTTATTAAAAAACACGAGCCTTAAAAATTAATTCCATATACTCAGTTTTGCTTCTTTTTTGTTGCACAACACTTTTCACAAAAAAAAATTTTTTATGCTAAATAAAATTTATTTTAAAATTCCCATTGATTTAAGACAATCGAAAAACGCAATACTTAAGCAATATCCATTGACAACAAACTTTTGTAATAGTACGGATGGTACCCCCCCCCCCTTTTTAGAGAAACAAAATTTTTGAAACTTTTTATAGAAATGTCATATTAGAGGTTTTAAGGGTCGGGAACCCGAATTTGACATAAATTTCGACCTATGTCAAACCCCGAACCCGAATTCGAGCAAAAAGTCGAAAATTCAATTTTTTTTAATTTTTTATTTTCGGTATAAAAATGGTTGAAATGAAGTTTTTATTAGCGAATTGTCCAAATTAGTTTGTTTCTCGATATGTAAGCCTTTTTAAACTAAAAATAAAAAATTCATAAATTTGAATTATCGGCTTATTGTTCAACTTCGGGTTCAGGGTACGCCATAGATCAAAAACAATGCCAGATTCGAATTCTCCGACTCATTAAAAACACTAAATTATTTTTTTTTAAAATTTTTACATTTATCCAGAAAATGATAGTGATTCAGAAACAACTTTTAAAAATTCTTATTTTAGAAATTAATAAATGTTTCCGTTCATTTGCACTTATGTACACTTATTAAAATAAAAACAGCTTGCTTTTATTCCCTTTCCTTTGTTTTTTATTGCGCGCGCGAATTTGTATTTGTAGTACTTTCACTTTTTTTTGTCCACGTCAAAATCACACAGATTTTGTCTTAATGTCTTTTTCGTTTGTATTGTCCATTGGCCCCGCGACATGTGGGTGCTCGGGCACCACTGGATTACCTACCAAGCTGGGGCCGCGGGTCACCAATTGGCTTCCGAGCTGGTTGAACCCAGCTGGACAACACTTCCCACGTCCAGCGCTTTGTGGAACAGCCTGGTAGGGATGTGCCAGTGTAGCTTGGGCAACCACGGGCCCGGTGTCCCGTTCTGCTACGGTGGTGCCCCCCACCGTGGAACAACCGTATTGCACCTGTGGTTTAGTTTCTGCCACTACGCGGCTTACGGTTTCCCAGGCCCCAAGCGCTCGGGTCTGGATTTACCAGGCCCCTTGCGCTCCCGGGTCTGAACAATTCACTTAAAAGAGTCATGTTGAATTAATAGAAAAAATAGAAATTTTATGGCAAAAAGCGCATGCAAGAAAAAAAATTTTAGTTTAACAAAAGCAAACAAAAAAGTGCAGTTTTAAAAAAAACAATTGCAAAAATTAGCAATTAGATAATATGAATTGTTCAGCGCCCGGGTTTCCTGGCCCGTGTTCCGACTTTCAATTGAGCCGAAAGTCGGACATCCAAACCCTTCCCCCCTTCCCCTTCTGTAGAGCAAATATTTCTTTTTTCTTCATTTCTCTTCCATATTTCTTTTATCCTTTTCCTTTTCCTTTTCAATTTCATATTTATTTTCCTTTTCCTTTTCACTTTTCCTTTCAATTTCATTTTCATTTTCCTTTCCCTTTTCCATTTCATTTTCTCTTAATCTTTTTCTTTTCAAATTCATTTTCCTTTTCCTTTACAATATCAATTTCAATTTCATTTTCCTTTTCCTATTCATTTTCTTTTTCCTTTTCCTTTCAATTTCATTTTCAATTTCCTTTTCCTTTTCCTTTTCAATTTCATTTTCTCTTTTCCTTTTCCTTTCAATTTCATTTTCAATTTCCTTTTCCTTTTCCTTTCAATTTCAAATTCATTTTCCTTTTCCTTTTCCTTTTCATTTTCACTTTTCTTTTCAATTTCATTTTCCTATTCATTTTTTTTCCTTTTCCTTTTCCTTTAAATTTCATTTTCATTTTCCTTTTCCTTTTCCATTTCATTTTCTCTTTTCCTTTTCCTTTCAATTTCATTTTCATTTTCCTTTTCCTTTTCCATTTCATTTTCTTTTTTCATTTCCTTTTCAATTTCACTTTCATTTTCATTTTAAATTTCATTTTCCTTTTCCTATTCATTTTCTTTTTTCAATTTCAATTTCAATTTCATTTTTCTTTTCCTATTCATTATCTTTTTCCTTTTCCTTTCAATTTCAATTTCATTTTCCATTAACCTTCAATTTCATTTACATTTTCCTTTTCCTTTTCCTCTCATTTTCAATTACCTTTTCCTTTTCCATTTCATTTACTCTTTTTCTTTTCAATTTCATTTCCTTTTCCTTTTACTTTTAATTTTCTCTTTTCCATTTTCTTTTCAATTTAATTTCATTTTCCTTTTCCTTTCAATTTCATTTTCATTTTCCTTTTCCTTTTCCATTTCATTTTCTCTTTTCCTTTTCCTTTCAATTTCATTTTCATTTTCCTTTTCCTTTTCCATTTCATTTTCTCTTTTCCTTTTCCTTTTCAATTTCATTTTCATTTTCATTTTCCTTTTCCTATTCATTTTTTTTACTTTTCCTTTTCCTTTCAATTTCATTTTCCTTTTCCATTTCATTTCTCTTTTTCCTTTTTCTTTTAAATTTCATTTACATTTTCCTTTTCCTTTTCCTTTTCATTTTCTCTTTTCATTTTCATTTTCAATTTCCTTTTCCTTTTCCTTTTCAATTTCATTTCCTCTTTTCCTTTTTCTTTTCAATTTCATTTTCATTTTCAATTTCATTTTCATTTTCCTTTTCCTATTCATTTTCTTTTTCCTTTTCCTTTCAATTTCATTTTCAATTTCCTTTTCCTTTTCCTTTTCCATTTCATTTCTCTTTTCCTTTTTCTTTTCAATTTCATTTTCAATTTCCTTTTCCTTTCCCTTTTCCATTTCATTTTCTCTAATCCTTTTTCGTTTCAATTTCATTTTCATTTTCAATTTCATTTTCATTTTCCTTTTCCTATTCATTTTATTTTTCCTTTTCCTTTTAATTTCATTTTCATTTTCCTTTTCCATTTCATTTTCTCTTTTCCTTTTTCTTTTCAATTTCATTTTCCTTTTCCTTTTCCTTTTAATTTTCTCTTTTCCATTTTCTTTTCAATTTCATTTTCATTTTCCTTTTCCTTTCAATTTCAATTTCATTTTCCTTTTCCTTTTCCTATTCATTTTCTTTTTCCTTTTCCTTTTAATTTCATTTTCCTTTTCCTTTCCATTTCATTTTCTCTTTTTCTTTTCCTTTTCAATTTCATTTTCATTTTCATTTTCATTTTCCTTTTCCTATTCATTTTCTTTTTACTTTTCCTTTTCCTTTCAATTTCATTTTCCTTTTCCATTTCATTTTCTCTTTTACTTTTTCTTTTCAATTTCATTTTCATTTTCAATTTCATTTTCATTTTCCTTTTCCTATTCATTTTATTTTTCCTTTTCCTTTTAATTTCATTTTCATTTTCCTTTTCCATTTCATTTTCTCTTTTCCTTTTTCTTTTCAATTTCATTTTCCTTTTCCTTTTCCTTTTAATTTTCTCTTTTCCATTTTCTTTTCAATTTATTTTCATTTTCCTTTTCCTTTCAATTTCAATTTCATTTTCCTTTTCCTTTTCCTATTCATTTTCTTTTTCCTTTTCCTTTTAATTTCATTTTCCTTTTCCTTTTCCATTTCATTTTCTCTTTTTCTTTTTCTTTTCAATTTCATTTTCATTTTCAATTTCATTTTCATTTTCCTTTTCCTATTCATTTTATTTTTCCTTTTCCTTTTAATTTCATTTTCATTTTCCTTTTCCATTTCATTTTCTCTTTTCCTTTTCTTTTCAATTTCAATTTCCTTTTCCTTTTCCTTTTAATTTTCTCTTTTCCATTTTCTTTTCAATTTCATTTTTATTTTCCTTTTCCTTTCAATTTCAATTTCATTTTCCTTTTCCTTTTCATTTTCATTTTCATTTTCCATTAACCTTCAATTTCATTTACATTTTCCTTTTCCTTTTCCTCTCATTTTCAATTACCTTTTCCTTTTCCATTTCATTTACTCTTTTTCTTTTTCTTTTCAATTTCATTTTCAATTTCCTTTTCCTTTCCCTTTTCCATTTCATTTTCTCTAATCCTTTTTCTTTTCAATTTCATTTTCATTTTCAATTTCATTTTCATTTTCCTTTTCCTATTCATTTTATTTTTTTTTCCTTTTAATTTCATTTTCATTTTCCTTTTCCATTTCATTTTCTCTTTTCCTTTTTCTTTTCAATTTCAATTTCCTTTTCCTTTTCCTTTTAATTTTCTCTTTTCCATTTTCTTTTCAATTTCATTTTCATTTTCCTTTTCCATTTCATTTTAATTTCAATTACCTTTTCCTTTTCCATTTCATTTACTCTTTTTCTTTTTCTTTTCAATTTCATTTTCAATTTCCTTTTCCTTTCCCTTTTCCATTTCATTTTCTCTAATCCTTTTTCTTTTCAATTTCATTTTCATTTTCAATTTCATTTTCATTTCCTTTTCCTATTCATTTTATTTTTCCTTTTCCTTTTAATTTCATTTTCATTTTCCTTTTCCATTTCATTTTCTCTTTCCTTTTTCTTTTCAATTTCATTTTCCTTTTCTTTTCCTTTTAATTTTCTCTTTTCCATTTTCTTTTCAATTTCATTTTCATTTTCCTTTTCCATTTCATTTTCTCTTTTCCTTTTTCTTTTCAATTTCAATTTCCTTTTCCTTTTCCTTTTAATTTTCTCTTTTCCATTTTCTTTTCAATTTCATTTCCATTTTCCTTTTCCTTTCAATTTCAATTTCATTTTCCTTTTCCTTTTCATTTTCATTTTCATTTTCCATTAACCTTCAATTTCATTTACATTTTCCTTTTCCTTTTCCTCTCATTTTCAATTACCTTTTCCTTTTCCATTTCATTTACTCTTTTTCTTTTTCTTTTCAATTTCATTTTCAATTTCCTTTTCCTTTCCCTTTTCCATTTCATTTCTCTAATCCTTTTTCTTTTCAATTTCATTTTCATTTTCAATTTCATTTTCATTTTCCTTTTCCTATTCATTTTCTTTTTCCTTTTCCTTTTAATTTCATTTTCCTTTTCCTTTTCCATTTCATTTTCTCTTTTTCTTTTTCTTTTCAATTTCATTTCCCTTTTCCTTTTCCTTTTAATTTTCTCTTTTCCATTTTCTTTTCAATTTCATTTTCATTTTCCTTTTCCTTTCAATTTCAATTTCATTTTCCTTTTCCTTTTCATTTTCACTTTTCTTTTAAATTTCATTTTCCTATTCATTTTTTTTCCTTTTCCTTTTCCTTTAAATTTCATTTTCATTTTCCTTTTCCTTTTCCAGTTCATTTTCTCTTTTTCTTTTTCTTTTCAATTTCATTTTCCTTTTCCTTTACAATATCAATTTCAATTTCATTTTCCTTTTCCTTTTCCTATTCATTTTCTTTTTCCTTTTCCTTTCAATTTCATTTTCAATTTCCTTTTCCTTTTCCTTTTCAATTTCATTTTCTCTTTTCCTTTTTCTTTTCAATTTCATTTTCATTTTCACTTTAAATTTCATTTTCCTTTTCCTATTCATTTTCTTTTTTCAATTTCAATTTCAATTTCATTTTTCTTTTCCATTAACCTTCAATTTCATTTACATTTTCCTTTTCCTTTTCCTCTTATTTTCAATTACCTTTTCCTTTTCCATTTCATTTTCTCTTTTTCTTTTTCTTTTCAATTTCATTTTCCTTTTCCTTTTCCTTTTAATTTTCTCTTTCCCATTTTCTTTTCAATTTCATTTCATTTTCCTTATCCTTTCAATTTAATTTTCATTTTCCTTTTCCTTTTCCTTTTCCTTTTCCATTTCATTTTCTCTTTTCCTTTTTCTTTTCAATTTCATTTTCATAATTCATTTTCCTTTTCCTTTTCAATTTCATTTTCATTTTCCTTTTCCTATTCATTTTCTTTTTACTTTTCCTTTTCCTTTCAATTTCATTTTCCTTTTCCATTTCATTTTCTCTTTTACTTTTTCTTTTCAATTTCATTTACATTTTCCTTTTCCTTTAACTTTTCATTTTCTCTTTTCATTTTAATTTTCAATTTCCTTTTCCTTTCCCTTTTCCATTTCATTTTCTCTTTTCATTTTTCTTTTCAATTTCATTTTCATTTTCATTTTCCTTTTCCTATTCATTTTCTTTTTACTTTTCCTTTTCCTTTCAATTTCATTTACATTTTCCTTTTCTTTTTCCTTTTCATTTTCTCTTTTCCTTTTCAATTTCATTTTCAATTTCCTTTTCCTTTTCCATTTCATAATTTTACCAAATTCAAAAATCATTTTCCCTTTCCCTTTCCTATTTTTCCCAGATTCAAAAAACACATTCTTTTTTCTACATGTCACTTTCTGTGCACAATTTTCTAAATTTCCAATATTAACAAATTATCAGTTGCACAAAATTATTAAATTTTTAATTTACAACTTTACTATGAGATAATTATTTTTTATTAAAATTCAGGTTGCGGACTCTTCGGCGTTACAAAGAAAGAACAAATTGATTAAGAAACCGATGCTTAAGAGTGAAGTATTAAAAATTTTCAATATAAACAAGAGATTTCATTTTTTGATTTTGAGTTTATTATGCTGAAAAAAAATATAAAATAACAAAAATTGAATTGATTATTTTGAATTGTCTTTATTAAAAAATTATTTGGCTTAATTGGTTTAGTTTATGTTAGAAAATTTAACAAATATTATAAAATTTTTACTTTAAAAAAATAAAAATTTTTTGAAAAGGTCACTAAAGTTTTATCTTTAAAAATTTGATCAAAACTTTTAATAACTCTCATCTCACATCAACATTTACCTTAAAATTTGAACTTAAACTTTGCGTTTCGATTAAGTTTTATTTTATGAATATCTTCCAAACTCAGAAATTTTTCGTAGAGTTAATTTTCATCTTGGTCTCCATCTCCCTCTCCTCTCCTTCTCGGTCTCCAAATCAGCCCGTCTCGGCTGCTATCTCCATCACCTTTTTCCGTTTATCAACCGTCTCCATTTGGTCTCCGTCTCCAACTCAGCCCGTCTCCGTCACCATATCCAACACCGTTTTCGTTTCTTGACTCTCCCTCTCCCTCCCCTCTCCCTCTCCCTCTCCCTCTCCCTCTCCTCTTCTCTCCCTCTCCCTCTCCCTCTCCCTCTCCCTCTCCCTCTCCCTCTCCCTCTCCCTCTCCCTCTCCCTCTCCCTCTCCCTCTCCCTCTCCCTCTCCCTCTCCCTCTCCCTCTCCTCTCCCTCTCCCTCTCCTCTCCCTCTCCCTCTCCCTCTCCCTCTCCCTCTCCCTCTCCCTCTTCCTCTCCCTCTCCCTCTCCTCTCCCTCTCCCTCTCTTTTCCCTCTCCCTCTCCCTCTCTTTTCCCGTTTCAAAAATTCTTTTAAATAATTTTAATTTGTAAATTGCTGGATATGTATGAATTAATAAAAAGGTATCTATATAATAATTTTTACAATTCAAAATAAATGC